>PVIY010052838.1:0-14999 GCA_004026745.1 Myrmecophaga tridactyla
TCTATTATGCATTGAATTTTGTTTGTCTCAGTTTCATAGGGTAAAGGTACTTTATTTGTCTTCATATTCTGGGGCTGCATGTTATATATGCTTCTATAATGATTTTGACAGGGAATCAGGTGCAGTGTTTATGACATTCTCTGTTACTTCACTTCACAATGCAGTGTTTCAAACATCATTGTACATTTTGACATTTATTTTTCTCTCAGGGGTATGTTTCTAAAATGGGATTACTGAATCAGAAAGAATTTGAACAGCTCTTTTCGTATATTGTAAGATTACTTTTCTGAAAAATTACTATTTTTCAATGCCACTAGCAATATGCTTGCTTCCAAAAGACCTACTATCACTGCATTTTACCCTTTATGTTTATTTTTGTTAATTTAACTGCACTGTGCCTCGGTAAATATTGAAATATAAATACACAAGTATTTCCTTTTGTTTGTCTAAGTTGAATTCTTTGCTTGTTCTGCTCAGTGTCTGGACCTGATTGAAATAATAGGTGAGGAAGAGAGCTGGAAGAAGCTGAGAGCAGAATAATTTATTTCCATGAGAAAAAGCATAGAAGTAGCTGCAGAAGAAAAGTGTTCTGAACAAAAGAGAGGAGGATGTTAGGGACAAGAGAAGTAAAGAGAGAGGAGATCAGGGGCAACCAAATTGTTGGAAGCAATGTTTTAAAAAGTTTTGGAAGTAATAGCTGAGGTGCTGAATGCAATTTTGAGGGAGAAAGACAGATACATATAAAAATAAAAAAATTAATATATATATTAATTTTTTTGGGGGGGATGCACGGTCCGGGAATCAAACCCAGGTCTCCTGCATGGAAGGCGTGCATTTACCACTGAACCACCTGTGCAACCAAGACACATTTTTGAGAGAAAATCATATTGAAGAAATGTAGCTTAGTGTTGAAATTTCTTTTTTTATATATTTAGTAAAGTGATCATCTTTACCATGAATAACAAGCTGTTTGCCCTATTATATGTATAAATAAGAATATATCTCAATCAAGTTAAGTTGATCCTCAAAATACCCCCTTAGGGTTAAAAGGATATTGTAGAAAAAGCTATAGTATTTTAATTATGCTCATTGAGGAAATTATGCAGTTTGGACCTGGGTGTATCAGACGGAGAAACAGTGTTGGGTGAGTTCATGGATATGAAGTCTAAGTGACTCCCTCTACAAGTCACACTTAATCTTTTGACCAACTTCCACTGGATGTCTATTTTCCAAGATTAGCCTTTCCTAGTAGGAGAAAGTTCCTGGACAGCCCTTTGCCCTACTCCACCCTAAAACAGGGAGCGTCTTCTGGGGCCTGAAAAGTTGCTGTGAAATGAGACATTGGATAAATTTGGAGGCAATGAGCTACTATAAACAAGAGAAACTCATGGAGAGTTATATTTGAGATGGTAGAGGAAGACTGAGTTGTGGTTAAAGCATGCCTTCAAAATGTGCAGGTTGGCCAACCTGGGAGGAGAAAAGATTTAGAAATTAAGTGAGATTCTACAAAGTCCAGTTAATGTTGCAATCTCCCCCATGGGTGGGATGGATTTAGTAACAAATCCTGGGCTTACTAGGATTTGGGAAGATAAGGTATATTCATTTGTTAAGCTGCTGGAATGCAATATACCAGAAACGGGTTGGCTTTTAAAAAGGGAATTTAATAAGTTATGAGTTTACAGTTCTAAGGCCATGAATACATCCTAAGGTATCCAGAGAAAGATACCTTGGCTCAAGGAAGGGAGGTCTGGAAAGGCACTTTGCTGGCACCTGCTGGTCCCTTGCTCCTGGGTTCCATTGCAGGAGGACTCCAGAGGGCTCCACAGCCTCTGTTCCTGTAGGGATTCTCATTTTGCTTCTCAGGGGCTGGGTTTCATCTTGTGCTGGTTTGAAAGGACGTATGTCCCCTAGAAAAGCCATGTTTTAATCAAAATACCATTTTGTAAAGGCAGAATAATCCCTATTCCGTACTGTATGTTTGAAGTTGTAATCAGATCATCTCCCTGGAGATGTGATGTGATCGAGAGTGGTTGTTAAGCTGGATTAGGTGACGACATGTTATTTGGGTGGGTCTTGATAAGTTTCTGGAGTCATATAAAAGAGGAAACATTCTGGAGAAAGGAGAGATTCAGAGAGAGCAGAGCAGAATGACATAGCCATGAGAAGCAGAGTCCACCAGCCAGCAACCTTTGGAGATGAAGAAGGAACATGCCTCCCAGGGAGCTTCATGAAACAAGAAGCCAGGAGAAGAAGCTAGCAGATGATGCCATGCTCGCCATGTGCCCTTCCAGATGAGAGAGGAACCCTGACTGTGTTTACCATATGCCTTTCCAGATGAGAGGGAAACCCTGACTGTGTTCATCATGTGCCTTCTCACTTGAGAGAGAAACCCTGAACTTCATAGGCCTTCTTGAACCAAGGTATTTTTCCCTGGATGCCTTTGATTGGACATTTCTATAGACTTGCTTTAATTGGGACATTTTCTCAGTCTTAGAACTGTACACTAGCAACCCATTAAATTCCTGCTTTTTAAAAGCCATTCTGTTCCTGGTATATTGCATTCCAGCAGCTAGCAAACTAGAACACATCTCCTGGCTTCCCTTGGCTCTATCCAGGTTCTGGTTTGCTTCACATGTCAAGGGAAGCACATGGCAATATCTGCTTGGTCTCCAAGCATCTCCAAACATCCGTGTCTCTGTTCTGAGCTTTCTCCAAAATGTTTCCTCTTTTAAAGGACTCTAGTAAATGAATCAAACCCACCTTGAACGGGTGGAGTCATACCTCCATCTAATCAAAAGGTCATACCCGTAATTGGGCACATCAGTCTCTGTGGCAATAATCTAATCAAAAGTTTCTGCCCTATAGTTATTTAATCAGAATTAAAAGAAACAGCTGACCCCACAAGATTGGATCCCAACTAAAACATGGCTTTTCTAGGGTACATAATACTTTCAACCCGGCACATAAGTGTGTCCTAGCACTAGTCTTGGTAATGGAGATGAGTGGCATCTAGTGGCACCTCTGAAGAAAACAGCTTCCACCTTTCTCCTTTATCGAGAGGCACAGATCTTAGACTGCAGTAGCATGCTAATGTATTTCCTAACAGAACTGTCTAACACTTCCAAATCTAAGGTTTTTAAAAAGAAATTCTGGCAGACATATCTAGGCAGAGACAGGAAAAACTATCCCAAATGCTCCCAGAGAGGAGTCATGCAAACCCAGTAAGAACTAGGTAATATCAAGGGTGAAGATGGACTTTGAAATTGAAGGGACCCCAAGTGATCTAATCAGATATTATAAATCTCTTTGCATAGTTTTGTAATAATTTTGCTGGGTAAAAAGCTGGCAGAAACAATTCAAATGTTAAATATTCAGCATTTCCCCCACCCTTACCTTTTGTGGAGAATTCTTTCTTTGCCCTGCTCAGTCGGCTGATTAGGATAATCTAAGGAGGTCATTAATGTGAATTTGAGAATGTAATTGAGAGTGGCTCAGGGCACATAGAAAAATTTTGTAGATACTTATGGTTTAAATATTTTCAATGTATTGAGTAACAATAAGAACAAAAAAGATAAAAACCTTAATCATGTAAATAAAAATTTAACAGGTATTTATTAAAAGGAAATTTCTATAATTTAGTCAAACATTATGCTCCTTATTTGATTTGCTATCTCAGTAAATTGACTAACAAATCTTCTCATGTACTTAATAGTCACAAATCAATTATATTGCACATATAAATATGGAGACTATTAAGTTCCCTCTAATGATGCTTACAAATTCAGTAAAATTCTCTTATTACACATTTTTAAAATTGAAATCTCATGGTCAATTTATTAGATAATCCAATATGCCATGACATCTGAAATATTACAAATATTTAAAACATGAAATAGTCTAAAGTTATTAACATAGTAGAGAAATATTAATGATATAAATTTGTTTTACTTTATCATCTTAATTCTCACTTCTACCTTCATTGGGTTAAAACTACTTGTATTAGCTAGGGTTCTCTAGAGAAACAGAATCAGCAGGAAATATCCAGTAGCTATAAAATTTATAAAAGTGTCTCATGTAACTGTGGGAATGTAGATTCCAAGGTCTGTAGGGTAGGCCACAAGCTGATGACTCTGATGAAGGGTCTGGATGAATTCCACAGGAGAGGCTCGCTGGCTGAAGCAGGAAGCAGACTGTCTCTTCTTAAAAGTCTTCCAGTGATTAGATTAAGTGTCACTCATTGCAGAAGATACTCCCCTTATCTGATTACAATGCAATCAGCTGTGGATGCAGCCAATATGATCATGATTTAAGTCCATGAAAAATGTCCTCATAGCAACAGACAGGCCAGCACTTGCCCAACCAGACAAACAGGTACCACCACCTGGCCAAGTTGACACATGAACCTGACCATGACACTGCTTACCCATTAAGGAAACAATTTCAATATTTTGCAGCAATTTGAAATTGCAAAATATTAGAAATTTGCTTAAATGCTAAAGAGACCTGAAATGAAGATGGCTTGTAAATGTTAGGAATTTGTTTTTCTCTTATCAGAAAGGTGTCTACTGCTGCAAAGCTTGAATCTTTGCAAAGAGGTTCACAGAATCCAATTGGGTCACTAAGGGTCCCTTCTACTTTCAAGTGTCTTTCAAACATTGTTTTATATTCCTTCTACTGAATTTGTTTTTTGAGTTAGACCTGAATTTTAATTAGGACTTAGGAACAGGAGAAGATTCTTGCCTGATCATGACTGGCCAGGAAATGGAAGCTAATGCTCCACAAAAGGGTCGGCGGGAGTGCAAGGGCTTATAATGGTTTAGGACAAAGGTGTGAGAACAGAGCTTCACTGGTGTCTCATGACACAGGAGTTCGCTATCAACTGATCAAGGGATAGGAGTTTCAATGCCTTGTTTATGATTGCATCTGTATATTCATTCCCCCAAGGAGGTTTGGTGACTTTTAACGTCTGTCCTGGTCACATAGATGATTATGTGAAATGAGCTGCTCTCAATATGGAGGGGAATCTTGAGTCCTGGATTCCCACAATCCATCCCCATACAGCAGATTACACTGACCATAGGACAGATTTTGCATCCGTATTGCACAAGAACATTATAAGAGACAACAGGACACTAGGAGTCCCCCACTTAGACATAACAACCCTACAAAGAGATGCCGCCATGGCCAAGAAAGGGAATTAAACCATTTCCCAATTAGTAGGAGTATGGGATAAAAAGTTATATAAGGTAATGGGGACATATAGGGCTGTTCCCAAATACGATGTCTTGTAAATGAGAAGATTCTTTTCAGATTTTCCGATGTGTTGAATTCTGCCAAGACAGCAGAGTATTCCACGCAGTCCAATTCACAGGGGTTCCAGTCCAAGGAAGGCTGATTGTGCCTATGATGGCAAGTCTGTGCAAGCCAAACATTGGGTTCAATTGTGGGCATGAGTTACTCCTGAAGCCCACTGTAGGAAGGTGTTTGATAGAACACTATGGGCAAAAGGAAAGGGAACAGTAAGGGGTAAGTCCTGCTAATCTAACAATATACATGCTGGTGTTCCATTGGTTGGCAACAAAGTACCAAGCAGAAGGACATTGTGGGGAGGTTTTAAACACCAAGTATTCTCTCCCTGCAAATCTTGAAAGTCCTCCACTGTGACATCAAACATTAGTCTAAGCATAAAAAGGACCCACATAGTTATGCATAATGTTCCCAAGGGAATAGGAGGCCCAGGATTGGTGATAAAATTTTTAAAGGTCATCCTTTGTGTCAGATTACAATATTTTGGTTGACTCCTATTCCTCATAGGTTTAAGATTCCCAACCAGCATGGCAGCATAGACCAGTAACAAGACCAAAGGACCTCATTTTCCCCTATTTGTGTGGTCTGAGGCATAGACACAACAAATTATTATCATCCTTTTTGTACCAACTTAGACTGTAAAGCAGCTGGCCCTTTGATTTGTATTCACAGAGCCTGCATCAGTCCAGCCATGAGTTTTCGATAAGAGCTGGGGCTGCAGCCCCAGGCATTTTATTCAAGTGAGCCAAGGTTTGTTAGAGTTTTTCAGACCTTTTATCATTTTTAGCTGTTCTTTTAGCAAACCATTTATTTTTTTTAAAAAAGTACACATGATTTTTTCTTATTATTTTAATCTCTTTAAACAATAATTGGCTCAACATAAAGAATACCAATACATTGTGTAACATATGTATATATGAAATGTATGATGCCTGTGCTGGTTTGAAACTGTTGTATACCCCAGAAAAACCATGTTCTTTTAATACAATTTTGTAGGTGTAGACCTATTGTAGTGTGACCTTTTGAATCGATTGTTTACATGAAGATGTGATCCATCCAATTCAAGGTAATTCTTTCTTTGAGCCCTTTATGAAAAAGAAGCAAGCGAAGTTAAGAGAGAAAGAAACTGCCAGAGGGGAAGCCAGAAGAACCCATAGGAACTGAGAGAGCCATTTTGAAAATAATCCAGGTGAGAAGAGCCAGTGGACATCACCATGTGTCTTCCCATGAGACAGAAGAACCCCAGACACCATCAGCCGCTCTTCAGAGTCAAGGTATCCTTCTTTGGATGCCTTAATTTGGATGCTTTCATGGCCTCAGAACTGTAAATTTGTAACCTTACAAATCCCTTTTTTAAAGGCCAATCCATTTCTAGTATATTTGCATTCTAGCAGCTTTAGCAAACTGAAACAATGCCAATGGAATCAAGTTTGGAGAAGAGCATAGGGGAAGTGATATAATACCACTTAAATGTACACTGGGATAAATTAAACATGTATACTTTAAATCCTAAATCAACCACTAAAATAACAAATAATTACAGTTAACAAGCCAAACAAAGAAATGAAATGAAATCATAAAACATTCAGTTAATATAAAATAAGGCAGAAAAATAGTTTTTGAAAAACATGCTTTCTGACACTTTAAAAAAGAAAACTGCAATATGCATATTAATATTAATTTAAGCATCATCTTCAATCATTGAGGGATTGAGGGTATGTTAGCTTTTGTTTTGGCTTTTAACAAGTGGAATTTAATAAGTTGCTGGTTTACAGTTCTAAGGCTGAGAAAATGTCCCAATTAAAACAAGTCTATAGAAATGTCCAATCAAAGGCATCCAGGGAAAGATACCTTGGTTCAAGAAGGCCGATGAAGTTCAGGGTTTCTCTCTCAAGTGAGAAGGCACATGGCAAATACAGTCAGGGCTTCTCTCTCGGTTGGAAGGGCACATGGCAGGCATGGCATCATCTGCTAGCTTTCTCTCCTGGCTTCCAGTTTCATGAAGCTCCCTGGGAGGCATTTTCCTTCTTCATCTCCAAAGGTTGCTGGCTCATGGACTCTGCATCTCATAGCTACATCATTCTGCTCTCTCTGAATCTCCCTCTCCAAAATGTTTCCTCTTTTATAGGGCTCCAATAAACCAATCAAGACCCACCCAAATGGGTGGAGACATATCGTCCCTTAATCCAGTTTAACAACCATTCTTGACTAAATCACATCTTATTACAGTTTCAAACATACAGCATTGAATAGGGATTATTTTACCTTATGAAATGGGATTTATATTAAAACATGGCTTTTCTTAGGGGGCATGGTATGTTAGCTTTTAATAGATAGAGTAGGTCACTTCTGAAGGCAAAGAGGATTCAGGGAGATGAAAAGTTTCAAGTTTCTCAGGTATTTTCTCAAATGATCACATCCCAAGACTCAGCATCCCACTCCCTCCCCAACCTGCATCCTCCTTTTGCATAGTAGAATTGCTGCTCTCGAAAATTCACACTTCTCTACAGGTCTGCTCAGAGTGAGCCCAGTTTTGGTCCTGATACTCAGAGTTCCCCTTCCTCTTGCTGTAACAGAGGATAATTTATTTATATTTTACTATTGAGTTCCTTTGATATTCACAATTTAACAGTCTCCTTCAGCTTTTCATTTTGTTTCTCTAAGGCATCCATAACACTCAGCAGGAACTATCCAATTCCAGACCTTATGATTTTGATTTCCTCTAAACTCTGCAAATTTGTGAGATACTGAGTCTTCTCATGCATTCCCTTTTACCAGCATCTGATCCAACTTCACCACCAATGGAAATCTGAATAATTGTACCATTACATTTTACCACAGGCACTCTGCAACCCACCGGCCATCAGTGATGGGGTTCTCATTGCCAGCCCAGCAGCCAGTGATCACTGAAAAATCTTATTTTAGAATATGCTATTTTAGATTGTGTTTTCCAGGAAACAGATTCTGAGATTGAGATTGAAGTTCAACTGGTTTATTAGGGAAAACTTTAAAGTTAAAAATCTATAGGAGAGAAGAAAAAGTGCAGGATTATGCAGAAGGAAAAGTTGAATTGTGCAGTTGCATCAGAGGACTTAGCTGATCTCCTGGACAGCCCTCCATGAGCTGGGATTGTCCTTCAGAGATGTTCCAACTGAAGCAAGGAGACCATGCATTCTTACCCAACTTTGGCCAGTGTTTAGATGTGGGCTATTTCTGAGGATGGGGCCCAATTTGGGGCAAAGAGGCTCTTCTTTGCTGAAGGCAATTCCTGGATAGACACTCCAGTGTGAATCTACAGTAAGATAGATTGGGTTAAGTTAATATGTATTCTTTAAACCTGAAGTCAAACACTAAAATAACAGCTGAGTGAATGATTGCCTTGATTCCAAGTATAGTGGGTATTAGGGTCAGGAAAGAGCTGAAATTTAGATGGAACCACACAGATCTACTAAAAAGGTAGTAAGGAGTAAAGGAAAAACACTAAATTAATTTTTTTCTCTATTCTTAGATTAATAGAGAAAATCACTAGCTCAATATCTGTGAGCTAGATAATTAGAAAAGGTACCATTACCATGTCACTTTCTTTTTGGGGGAGAGATGATATGATCAGTTGATGAGAAATTTTGGGCATCTTTTCCAAAAGAACTTAAAATACATAGGTCCCTTTTACTTACAGTTGTCAAATTGTTACTAACTTATTAAGATATATAGTTCTCTTACTTCCTCTGGTAGATAAATGGACATATCAATCTATCAGGAAACAAAGGGAAAATACCAAGGGAATAATGAATCTAACTGATACTAGCTTTTCAAAATACTGTTTGACCAGTAATAATTCTTCTCAATTGTCTGCTTGAGTTCAACTCTTCTATCTCATTCTTATTAGGCCCATATTGGAAGATTTGTGTACTCAATATAACAATCTGTTCTAGTTTGCTAGCTGCTGGCATGCAATATACCAGCAATGGAACGGCCTTCCAAAGGGGGAATTTATTAAGTTGCTAGTTTACAGTTCTAAGACCATAAAAATGTCCAAATCAAAGCAAGACTATAGAAATGTCTGATCTAAGGCAACAAGGGAAATATACCTTGGTTCAATAAGGTCAATGACATTCAGCGTCTCTCTCTCTTAACTGGAAAGGCACATGCAAACCATTCATTTTTAAAATAAGGCCTGCATGCTTGGGATTGTAGGGCAGATGGAATGTCTACCTGATATCCTGAATCATGGCCCAAGACTGAGCTATCTGCTAGTGAAAGGGGTCCCTAGGTCACTGCCTATCTGTGTAGGCACCCCATACAGAACACTCACTTTCTCCACACATCTGATGGTGGCGCTCTGGCATGCCTTCCCCAGTGGGAAAGCTAACAACAGTCCTGAGGCTGTGTTTATGGCAATAAAAGCATACCTTGCCCCCTCTGAGATCAGAAGGGGACCGATATACTCCACTTGCCACTGGATTACTGGGATTTGTGACGGCTGATGTGTTTATCTGGTATGGTAACTTTCATGCAGGGAGCATGAAGGGCACTCTCTAGTGATGTCCACTCATTGCTGGCATGTGATTGGCAGCTGGAAATTTCATCATTGGCAGATGTCCCAGATGTCTTTCCATAATTCTTATCTCCAGAGGAGGTGACTTATGACTGTCCATTGTCCCTGCTTCCAAGTTACCATCCAGGTGGTAAGACTTCTGTAGGCAGCCCAGCTGACAGCACAGATGCACACCTCCCAGCTCATGCACTATTACTATGCATACTCCTCTTAACTCAGCTCATTGACTACTTCGCATAGAGCCAGTCTCCCACCATATAATGTCAGTACTGGATTGTACTGTCACAGCTATCCAGGTGAGAAACTGCGCGCTTGCGTGTCTTGGGAACGGTACTGGTGCCTTTCATAGTGGGCATTTCAATGGCAACTTTAGCTGTTGAATCTTCTATATAGGACATTAGTCCAAGAATCTAGTGTATTTCTGCACTCAGAGGCTGGTATTGAAAATGCTGCTTTGTGGCAGGTAGGCTTTTCATTTGGTCTGTGTGCTCACTTGGGCACTACTAGAGTCAGGCTTAGAAGCTGTTTTAGTTTACAAAAGCTGCTGGAATGCAATATACCAGAAATGGAACAGCTTTTAAAAAGGGAATTTGTTAAATTACAAGTTTATAGTTGTAAGGCCATGAAAATGTCCAAATTAAGGCAAGGCTATCAAACTGTCCAAACTAAGGCACCCAGGGAAAGATACCTTGGATGAAGAAAGCCGATGACATTCCGGGTGTAAATCTCTCAGCTGTAAAGGAACATGGGGACGTCTATTAACTTTCTCTCCTGACTTCTTCAATGGCTTCTCTGGGGGCATTTTCTTTATGCATCTCCAAGGGTCTCTGGCTGTGTGTGGGTTCTGTTGGTTCTGGGGGCTCTTTCCAGAATGGTTCCCTCATAAAGAGCTCTAGTAAGCAACCCCACCTCGAATGGGTGGAGACACATCTCCATGGAAACCATCTAATCAAAAGTTACCACTCACAATTGAGTGGTTCAAAATCTCCATGGAAACAATAACAAAGAACCCACCCAGCAATACTGAATGAGGATTACAGGACATGGTTTTTCTGGGGGTATGTAATAGCTTCAAACTGGCACAGAAACCATGTCGATTACCCACCCCTGAATAGGGATTGCCACTTTCAGGTGTCTGAGCATCTTTGCATCAGTCCCTTTACTTTCAATAAGGCATTACATGCAATGCAATGTTTTTCCCCAACTATACAGCACCTAAGAATTTGACAATGCAGCCAAGGCATTGAAGTTTGTCATGATTTATTGCCAACCCCAACTCTCAAGGTGAGATAACAATGAAACTGAGGCTTCTTTTACTTCTGAAAGAGAGTTACTGGTTAACACGACATCATCAATACAGTGAAATAGAGTTACACTTGTGGGATGTTTCCATTTAGCTACATCCTTTTCCAGATGAAGACCTTTCCACTTAGGTGGGACCTTTCCACTTAGTTAAATCCTTCCCAGGTGAAGGTGAAAGACAGATGACTGGCTGTTTTTAAAGGGAATACTAAAGGAAAGATTAGTCACATTTCAAACAGTAGTAATGACATAACTGAGTGCTACTTCCTTGTAGTAAAGAGGCAACCTTTGGAACTGCTCCATATGAAGGTGGCATTACTTTGCTCTTTGCTTCCCCAACCTCTTCCAAATAGTATGCAGTGGATTTGGCTGCTTGTTCTGCTTTGGTAGTCATTTTCAGGGTTCCTAAAAGGAGCCATGCTATGGCGCTTCTATTTGGTAGTCTCCTTGATTCTCACTCAAATTTAGTTATCCTGCTACCTGTTGTGAAACAGTTAGCAAACTTGCTGGAGATTTCAGGGCACCCCCATACTCTCATGGTTGCTCCCATTTGCCTGGGAGGGAAGCCACCTCTCCTCACATGGATGATAGAGTCCAACTTGAGATTCCCCCCATGGATTCTCCCTCCCAAGACTCATGCCTGCTATGCCTGGCTGCATTTTGGTTTTCTGGCTGCCTTCCAATTGTTTCAACCCAGCTCATGAAGGGCTTGGGTTGGGCAGCCTGAAGACCAAAGAATACGTTAGGCATGGAGTTAGTCATGAATTTTAATTAGGGCTTATGAACAGGAGAAGATTCTTTCCCAATGGCAGCCAGTGGGGAAATGGAAGTTAATGCTCTACCCCTCCTACTAAAGTTGGCACCTCTATCTTTTTCTATTGCCTAGGCTCTTTCTAGTTTATAGTTCTGCTATCATTAGCACATGGCTTCTATCCTAAAGGTTGTGTCAAGGTTGAAGCCACAACATTCCCAATCCAGGTAGGAAGAAGAAAGAAGAAGAGCAAAAAGATCTCCAAGTTGAATTAGCCTCATCCCTTCCTTTCCCAAAAGTCCCACCCAACAACTTCTGCCTGCATACCATTGCCTAAAATACAGTTATATGACCACTCCTATCTGCAAGGAAGGGAGGACTCTCCAGGCTCGTCTGGGTTACATAACTGCCTCCTGTGTGCTACTAAACAAGAAAGGGAGAACAAATGTTTAGTGGTCAACTAGCAGCCACTGCCATACCCTGTCAAGCACATTAGATTTCCTGTCAGTGTAATGAGGAGGCATATAAGCTAGAGATTTTGGCTGAGGCATGATTTTAGGATTATTTTTTCTCAAAACTGTGAAAAATAAATTGAAATCTGTTTTATAGTGCCAATAAGAACTGAAAATCCATGCCCTGGATGTGGGCTATTTCTGCAGCTTACTAACCCAGGATTCGAGGTCTTATTTGAGATTATGACTCTTCTCTTACTTCCCCAATTCAGTCTAGTCTTTGCCACTAGACTGAATTCAACTCATTTCATACTAGATTATCTTCATGTTTTTAGTTGGCAGGAACACAGCTCTCATAGATATTTAAATAGCTTATGATCTATCTGGCATTTCTTACACGTCAGCTTCTGGATCTGCAGTCACAGCCTCTAAGTTCATTCTAATGAAGAGAGGACTTTTAGAGGTAGAGTTATAACAGGAGTATGCCCAGGAAATGTCATCAAATATATGACACTACATATGTTTTGCATAACAATGATGTGCTTTGTTTTATAACTGATATCTGGAGAGTTAGGTATATATGAGGCATTTGGCTTCGATTTAAGGCTAGGGATAATGAGAAAGTGCTAGGTTTTGGCTCCATCAGGGTTTACAACATGCTTTGGAAGTAAAAGAGTCCAGATGAAGGCGCACATAAATTGCCTTATTGCTCTGTTGGATATGCTGAGGCAAGGAGGATTGATAGACGGAATTACACTGTGTTAAGTACCCAAATAAATTGGGTTCAAGTTGAAAGAGTGAACCCAGTTTCCCAGCATGGGTTTAATCTCAGAAAACAACAGGAAATGGATTAATAAAAATGAAAATGGAAGTAAGCTGTGGGACAGGGAAGATATCAAGGAGGAAGAGTTCTGGGAAGAGAAAGTGTTAGAAAGTGCAGAGATTTATATGGTGGAGTTTAAATTTTCAGAGAAGAAGCCCTTCTGGGCAATGACAGGGCTCATGCCCTGGCACTGGAAGAGAGTGAAGGTGGAAATTGCGGAAGCCAAAAGGTTTAGAGAATTGAGAAATGTTTAGCAGTAGGAGGCTCAGACAGCTGGGGAAGATTAGGCAGGATATAGTGATAAGGGAGGACAAAGCTGAATGGTAGTAGACAGTAGTCAACTCTGTATGAGGACAGAAGCTATGATCTGTGCTCCTCTAATGAACAGTGAGCTCCATGAAGTTCTGGTTGCCATCAGGGTGAAAGCCCCACTAGTCTATCTGAGCAGTTTCCAGAATTCAAGTTCGCAAGAGCTCACCCTGCCTCACACCTAGGCTGACATGATGCTCTTTCTCCCAAATAATTACATGTTTTCCACTGCTTTATGACACTACTCCCAGTAACATAAATGAGGTGGGGAATTTACAGAGTCTCCCTAAAGACTTCCTTTGACCTGAATTCCTAGGAATTGGGTATGCAATTATTAGGCTGCAGGTACAGAAAATTAAGAAACCACAGGAGTTGTTCACCATTATTACCCAGTATTCAGTATGTAATAAATGATTATTGAATGGATTGGTGATTGTATTGGCAACCAAAGAATATCACTGAGTCTTTTAGACCAACCAGAAATCCCATCCTTGACTTTTTGCCTTGTTCGTTATGTTCACATTGTCTTAATTGGGCTGAGGAATAGGTGCTATAGGGTTCCCAAACGGTATAACTGGCAAGAAATAAGTGTTCTGTCAAGCTGGGGTTGGTGGCATCAAAGGGAGACCCATAGGACACCAAGTCAACCAAGAATCTTGCTGCCGTAATAATGGAAGAGACTGAGGCTAGGAAGACTCATTCCAGCCATGTTCATGGTGGGCATGGGGCATCATGTGCACCTGGGCTAGCTGGGCTTGACTTTGAAACGGGTGGGGCTGAGCCACAGGGCAGCAGCATGGGGTGTGTCTTCTGGGCTGCAAAAGGCAGGGACTGACATTCTGAGATGGTTTCCAGAATGACCAGGGGAAACTTGGGCTGCCTTTCTACAGCAATGTACTAAGAACTGAGGAATTTGGTGGGTTCAGCCACTTTTTCCTTTGTACATCTCTAAACACCTGTATATAACAGCATTGATTCCCTCTGTTGCTCCATTTGTTTACCTGCCTCCCTCTCATAGTGACCAGGATAGAGAGGAAACTCGAAATTATGTCACAGGAGGCCTGGATGCAGGGTCTCCCTTTGAAGCAGCATTACCGCCATCTTCAGGCATTTGGAAGAATGGATTCGTTCTGTGGGGTTCCTGAGGAGATAACAAGGACCCATGTGTGGCCACAATAGGAAATTTTTTTCCAAAATTATCCTGAGAAAAATCTGAGGAGGACATAGATTGTCCTGAAATCACAATCTGTCTCTAACTGTAAGTGTTTAGACACACGACCCGTTAAGAGATACAACATTGCTTATGGTTGGCGGATTTTATTAATGATTTTCGTTGTCACCAAGTCTCCAGGTTGCTTGTAGCAGAAATTCTAATCACTGTCAGGAAAGCTCTCCTTCAGACTTCTCAGAACTCCAGTCACCCTGTTCAGCTGGGGGCCTTATGGAGGCTGTGGGACAGGCAGGACACCTGCTCTACAGAGACCTCCCCTTCTTCAGTTA
>PVIY010052839.1:0-15028 GCA_004026745.1 Myrmecophaga tridactyla
TTTTTTTTTTCCTCAGTTTTCCTGAAGGGTCTTGGGACATATTGGTCACATAAAACCAGGTTCATTGTGTACCTCATTTACCCTTACAAGGGCTTAATTAAATGCTGAAAACCTGACTAGCATAAAAGCAGTACGTTGTGGGGGGGGGGGGCGCAAGGGAAAACGGCCATCGTAAAAGTTTTCTTTTAAAACTAGAAGAGATGAAATCTGGAGGAAGCTATTTACGGAGAAAAACCATTTTTGTAAGTTCATGATGTATGCAATTGATTCATTTATCTCTTTGCCTCGACTTGTCACTTTTAAATAGTCTTTGCTATGACTTCTATGGATGTTTTTCTTACTTGGTGTCGATCCGAAATGTACAAGCTTATATTGTGAGGTTGACGTCTAAATGTCTCCCTTGTCTTGGGTGAACTGTCTAGAACTGAGGGACTAATTCACGTTTTATCAGAGCTCATGTTGTACGCTGTATAAACAAAATCTGTTCGGGGTTTGTGCCATCGATACTTTTATACAGGAGGGTTCTCTGTTGTAGTTCTTAAGGCATTCTTGTACATCTGGTTGTGCCATGAGTAGGTCAACCACCTCCCATTCATATTTTTAATCCAACCGTTTCCAATTTCCCAGACCTAGGGTTGTTTGCTAAGTTATCGTAACCATCAGGGTTTTGCCGGGCCCTGTATTATGACTGGCTGCTAATCTGGGAAGAAGATTCTTTTATAAAGGGGCTTCACGTCCTGGTTTACAGGTTTTTGTTTTGCATATGAATCTAAATATTGGCATCCTGTCCTCTCAGTTGGAACTTTGTGGGTAAAACATAAATAGCATAAAATTTGCCATTTTTACCACTGAAGTGCACAATTCAGTGGCATTAAGTGCCATCACAATGTTACGCGACCATCCTTTCCTTAGTTTGTCTTCTCCCCCTCCTTTCTCTCCAACCGTGTCGTGTATCAAACTGAACGGCTTTCTCCGAGTCACTCAGTGAGCTGCAGAAGTGCAGCCTGAATGCAAGTTGGGTTAGAATCGATCAAAATGAACATGTTTTACTTTGAAGATCTAATGCTGGTGTTACTGGGAGTGGGGAGGTTAGGCATTGTGGTCAGTGCCTTAAATGTTCTATAATTCAAATATCGAAAAGCAGCCCTGGGGGAGAAAAGTGCTGGCGCCATGCTCAAGCTGAGGTCTATAAAGCTTGTGGAGTTTGAGTTACAGTCATGTGCCTTCAGTGGTTGAGGCTGAAAACTAATGAGGGTTACCAACAGCATTTTTAAAAACTGAGTCATCTTTATGCAAACTTTCCCAGCTGTATCATTTTTCTGTACACACCACTTTTTGTAGGTACTGCTTCTCTTCTTACAATTGTGAAGTGAGACTCACATAACATAAAGGTAACCATGAACTATTTTAAATGGTACCGCTTGATGGCATTTAATACAGTCACGACATTGTGCAGCCAGCATCTGTGTCGAGTTCCAGCGCATTTTCATCACCCCAGAAGGAAACCCTGTAACCTTAAACAGTCAGACTCCATCCCTGTCTCTATGGACTTGCTTATCCTGGACATTTCATATAAATGGAATTTTTCTTTTTAATATGATGACTCTAAGTGTCTTTCCCTCTGTAACATCTTGGGACACAAGGGTAAACTGAGTTCTGAAAATCAAATTAATGCAAGTAATTTACCTTTTATTCAGAGATCTTATCTTAAAAGTAGCTATGGTTGGTTCTCAAGCTTGATTGTACATTGGAATCAGCTGGGGTGCTTAGACTCCCGTGCCTGCCCCCCATCCTGGAGGACCTCAGTGGAACTGGTCCGGGCATAAGGCGTCTCCCTGGGCGGGGGGTGGGGGGGCGGCTTCCTGAGCGTGGACACCCTACCTGGGCATCAGCACTTCCACAGGCTCCCCCTGGATTCTCACATGCAGCCTGGGTTTAGGAACCCTGGGCACTCTGGACAGGTTGCTAAGAAACCTAGGCTAAAAACTTAAGGAGCATGGGCAGGCCACGGTGGCTCAGTGGCAGAGTTCTCACCTGCCATGCCGGAGACCTGGGTTCGAATCCTAGTGCCTGCCCAGGTAAAAAAATAAAAAACATAGGGAGCCAAGAAAGATGTTGGTAAACGCAACCTAAACCCAACTTTAAGGAGATCGTAGAAGAGTGCTACAAACCAGAACAAAACCCAGGCTACTGAGGACCTCTGACCTCTGAGCAGAGGTTCTTTGGCCCCTGAGGAGAGAAAAGTGGGAAGAGAGTCACGTTTATCTCTGTTAATCTGAGGGAGAAACACTCATTAGAAAATGAGTGTCCCTTTCTACTACGCTGCATAAAATTTTATGAGGCTTATGGGGACTGTAAAATGTTAGGTGGTTTTAGCTCTTACATTTAGGTGTCTGACCCATTTTTTTTTTCTTTTTTAAAACATTTATTTTATTCTCACCATACATTCCATTCACAGTGTAGAATCGGTGGCTTTCATTATAATCAGAGTTGTACATAGTATATTATATATTTATTTTATTTATCACACATTACACACACAACACTCTAAAAGATCAACATGTATTTCATTACCTAAAACAGTTTGAAATAATCTTTTGGCAAGTTTGCCTTTTGGTAGGCTTTATCTCATAGTTAAATCACTGTGTTTGAAGACTGTTTGGCATGGTCCCCTTGCATGGTTAATTCACCAACTGAAAAGTGCTGCTTTGGTATTCTATAAATTTGTCTGCAATTTTTAAGCAATTTTTTATAATTTTATTTTTTAGAAGTCAAGCATTTATATTTTTATAACAAATATTTACATAAAATATATATGCCAAAGTTAAAACTGTAATATATTACATTCAAAGAAATATGACTTCTATTCCTTCTCTATCCTGTGACCAGGTATTTTTTCTTTCCCCTTCTTAAAAATGAAAACAAATACTTATACATATCTCTTCTCCTTCCTCACATAAATAGACCATAACTATGATACTTTTGTCCACCAATGTAATCTAATGGTACTCCACGATGGTGCAGATATAATTTTATAAAGCTGCGTGGCACACTATAATGTGGATATACCAGGGACCTAGTGATGGAAAACTGGGTTCTTTTTAGTCTTTTACTGTAAAAACTTGTATTCAATGAACATAATTTTGGTATTTTTGAGTGTGTATTTTGGGGATAAATTCACCGAAGTGGGATTCCTAAAACAAAAGTTATTTGTAATTGTGTAAACTCTGCCACATTCCCTTTCACAGGGGTTGTATCATTTTGTATTCATCCCAGCAACACATAGAAGTACCAGTTCCCTTCCCTCCTTGCTAACAGAACTTAATGTCACACTTTTAGGAATCTGCTAATAAAAGTGAGAAATGGCATCGTGCTGTGGTTTCTTTAACAGCTTTATCGACCTCTTTGTTTAACTGAGGGATTACAAAACTATTCTCTGAACCAGCAGCACCATTCATGTGCCCGTCGGATTGTATGAGGATTCCAGTTTTTCCATATACTTTCCTCTCTGTAGTTTTTATGGGGTCTCTGACCCATTTTGACTTAACTTTTTTCTTGGCACGTTTGCATATGTACTTTCCCTCCCTACATATACATAATTTATTCATTAGTATGGTACCTGTGTTACAATTGATGACATTTTATCATTATAATTTTGTTATCTTTAGCCCATAGTTTACATTAGAGTTCACTCTTGGTGTTGTAAAGTTTTGTATTGTTTCTGGTAATTTATATATAATATAAAAACTCCATTGTATCCACTTTCAAATATATAATTCATTGACATTGAGTAGTCTTACAAAGTTGTACTCTAACACTCTCATCCATTGCCAGAACATCTTCATTCCTTAAACTGCTATTGGATATAACTGGAAATTAGTCCACACAGCGTGTGTGTGTGTAAAACAAACAAACATGGGTAACATATAACCAAATTAAATGTGGATAGTTTCCTTGCATGTAAATTGAAATGTACTTATTTATTGCATTGCTAAAACTTTTGGTTCCTGAGTCTATTAACCCTGAATATAGTAGGAGTCTACTCATTAATAGTATCTTCTTTTTTTCCCACTTTTTTACTGTATAATATAACATATATACAAAACAAAGACAGAAAAGAGCAATAGTTTCAAAGCACTTTTCAATAAGTAGTTACAGGACAGATTCCAGAGTTTGTGATGGGCTACTATATCATGCTCTCAGATTTCCTTTTTAGCCACTCCAGAAAATAGAAGGCTAGAAGAAATAAACATTTTTTTATCACAATCAACTTTTTCTTTTTTGTGAAAAATAACATATATACAAACAAGCAATAAATTTTAAAGCACAGCACCACAATTAGTTATAGACAGGTTTCAGAGTTTGATATGGGTTACAATTCTACAATTTTAGGTTTTTACTACTAGCTGCTCCAAGATACTGGAAACTAAAAGAAACATGAATATAATGATTCAGCAATCATACATATTTGTTAAACCCTACCTTCTCTGTTTAACTCTATCACCTCTGATATTTCCATCCTACTCTTTAGGGGATAGCCCACTATTTGGACTATGGCCATTCTAACTTTTTCATGTTGGAAGAGTCTGTCAGTATGTTATGGTCAGGTTCATGTGTCAACTTGGCCAAGTGGTGGTACCTGTTTGTCTGGTTGGGCAAGTGCTGGCCTGTCTGTTGCAATAAGGATATTTCATAGAATTAAATCATCACGTCAGCTGCATTCCATTTGTAATCAGCCAAGGGGAGTGTCTTCTGCAATGAGTGATGCTTAATCTAATCACCGGAAGCCTTTTAAGTAGGATTCAGAAGAGACAGGCTCTCTTCCTGCTTCACCCAGCAAGCCTCTCCTGTGGAGTTCATCCAGACATTCCATCGGAATCATCAGCTTCACAGCCTGCCCTACAGATTTTTGGACTCTGCGTTCCCATGTTTACGTGAGACACTTTTATAAATTTTATATTTACAGATATCTCCTGATGATTCTGTTTCTCTAGAGAGCCCTCACTAATACAGTATGGGATAGGGAGATGGAACTAGCTGATGTTCTGGAGAGGCTAAGCCCTCTAGGTTTCAGGACTTAACTGGTCCAGGGGCCCATCTGGAAGTTCTAGGTTGCTGGAAAGTTACCCTCGTGCATGGAACCTTTGTATACTCTTATATTTTGCCCTAGGTATTCTTTAAGATTGGCTGGAATGGTTTGGGTTGGGGGTTGGCAAGTTGTGACAGGTAGCAATGTCTAATTGTAGTTTGGGTAAATGCAACCTCCAGAGTAGCCTCTTGACTCTATTTGAACTCTCTCTGTCACTGATACTTTATTAGTTAGACTTCTTTGCCCCCTTTTGGTCAGGATGGAATTGTTGATCCCACGGTGCCAGGGCCAGATTCATCCCTGGGAGTCATCTCCCACGCTGCCAGGGAGACGTTCACCCCTGGATTTCATGCCCCACATAGCGAAAAGGGCAATGATTGCATTGCAGAGTTGGGCTTAGAGAGAGTGTGGCCACATCTGAGCAACAAAAGAGGTCCTCCAGAAGTAACTCTTAGGCATGCCTATAGGTAGGCTAAGCTTCTCAGCTACCTACATAAGCTTCACAAGAGCAAACCTCAAGATCAAGGGCTTGACCTATTGATTTGGGTGTCCATAATGTTTGACACAGTATCAGGGTTTCCCTGGTGGTAAAGTTTAATAGTTTCTTTTTTTTTTCTCCCTTCCCTCAAGGAACTTTGCCAATACTTTTTGAATATCTGCTTAATATATTCTGGGATGTATCGGGCATTACATTAAGCTATACAGGATTAAAGCCCCTCATTCTTATTCTGGGCAATTTGTATTTGGGTTGTTTAAATGACCTATCTAGACAGGTTGAGTTAGATTATGTGTTACAGAAAATTTACGTTTTGGACAAAATAATCTTTCATCCTTTGGTCTCAATGAGTAGGTAAGGTTCTAAACTATAGATACTGTCTTTCTTATCCGTTGTGTTCTGAATTACCTTAATCCTGACCTGATCACTTTCATTCTTACCTCTGAATACCAGATTATTTATGCCATATGTACTTTTCTAAAAAATATTTTATTGAGATATCTTCACACAAATGTAGTCCATCCAAAGTATACAATCAGTGGCTCCCAATATCATCACATAATTGTATTTTCATCACCATGATCATTTTTAGAACATTTGTATCACTCCAGGAAAAGAAATAAAAAGAAAAAGCTCATACCTTACCCCTTAAAGCTCCTTACCCCTTAACCCTCCCTCTCATTGACACTAGTATTGCAGTCCACCAAACTTTTTTATGCCTCGTCCTTCCCTGTTATTTTTTATTGAATTAACTTTTCTATATGGCATGAGTTCATTTATGTGAAGCTTCCAGAAGAGGTAATTCCATAGAGACGAAGCAGACTGGTGGTTGCTAGGGGCTGCGGAAACGAGAGTGTGAAATGACCACTTAATGGAGGTGGGGTCTGCTTTGGGGGTAATGAAAGTGCTCTGGAACTAGATTGGTTGTACAACACTTGAAATGAATTAAATGCCACATAACCATACACTATAAAATGGTTAGCAGTTAATTTTGTAATGATTTTACCTTAAAAATAAAGAAAAAGCTTGCATATCTCTTGAGAGCTCAATAGGACTTATTTAAAAAGCACAGTCATAGAGTTTTAGGTGTGTTGTAGGGCAGGCTTGGTGTGTGGGGGTGTTGGGATGACGGTTGGTTTTTAGAGTAGGACATTCACCACTGAGACTCCAGATGTGGGGCAGCTTCAGCCGGGATCATCAGGTAAATCCCAGATGTCATCTCAAAGTCTAGATATACTTGGGTGTTGCAGGACCCAGTGTCTTGCTACTCTACTGCCCTTAGCAGGTGACCTTACATGTCAGGGCCCCAAGTAGGTTATTCTCTCCAGGATTGCTGCCACATGCCTGGCAAGGTGAGGGGGCAAGGGCCAGAGGGCATTCTGCAGTCTCCCCCCTTTATTATCAGAAGCCCCACCAAGAAGGCTTTGGCTCACTTCGTTGGCCAGTAATATCCTGTGACGACCCTGGAACACAGCTAGGGAGAAAGCTTTGTGAGTGGAGTTTGATGAAGATTAAGAAGCAGGGTGGGTGTGTGCCCAAGGAACACAGTGGAGGGGTAGTTCTTAGTCTTAATTCTGTACCCAACACTTCTCCCTGTGAAGGACACATGAGAAGCCCATGAGGCTAAAAGAGGTAAGAACCCACATCAAATGTCAGATGGGTGCTGGGTCATCAACACCTGCGCATGTTCTCACATGCCCACCCTTTGCTTCCTTCCACCCCATATTCAGTCAACCAGAAAAACCACTGACTTCTCTCACCACTGTTGAATTGAAGTCAATTCTTTCTCCACTGCTACACTCAAATTGGCCTCTGACAGAATGAGTGAAACATCGACTCTGGGGCTCTCAAGCCTGGTTCTGATGTTCTCTGGCCATGTGGCCTTGGACAGCTTCTTTAACTTCTGCAATGCCTCAGTGTGAATATCTGAAATAGAACAAAGCACTTGGGTATGTGATCATATCAAATGGGGGAAGCATAAAGGGGCTCACTGCTGTACCTGGGATGCAGCAGGGGCTATATAAGAGTGTTTGGCTGGTGTCATTCTCATTCAGATGGATTCAGGTTCCCAACAGGGCCCCTGGTTCGGCTCTCCTGTGCTCACCTCTCCCAGAACCTCAAGAAAATGCATGCTTCTAAATATAAATCAGATCACGAGGTACCCCGCTGGAAGCCTTGGAGCAGCTTCTTGATGTATTTGGGATAAAATCAAATCCTAGCCTCCATGATCTAATCTCTGATCCTACATTCATCTGCATCAACCAACGCCAACTTTATTCTTTGCCACAAACATGTGGAACTGTCTTCAGCCTTGGGGCCTCGATACTGGTTGCTTACTCTGCTTAGAATTCTTATCCCCCATGAGTCCCCAGTCCTAATTTCTCCTCACTCTTAAGGTCCCTGATCAAATGGCATCTCCTCTGAGATGAGGGCCCTGATTTTGTGATCCAAACAATTCTCCTTCTCCTCTAGTATATTGTTCTGTCTTCATGTTTTCCTGTTTGAAGTTTTTGTGAAATGCCTGTTTCTTCCTCCCCGCTCCCCCATGTGCATGCCTAAATTGAACACAAACTCTCGGGGGGTTATGCTCTTACCCATCTTTGCAACTATAACATCATTACTGAAGTTCTTCCTGGCATGTGATGGGCCCTTTTATTTTCATAAATGAATACTTGGAGCCCCCTAACAATTGGGTGGTGTACTTGTCTTACAACCGAGGAATCAGACTAAGGACATTTGTCTCATACACTCACCTATTAACTGAGATTTAAGTCTACATCTATTATCAGTAAGACTTTATTTTCTTGATCAGGAAATGTCTCTTTTAAGCATCAGTAAATTATTTAATTGCACTGTTGGTGTCTTTAAGTTATTTTCCAACTCAAGATTTTTGATTGGTATCAAACTCTATAACTTCGTAAAATAACTAAATGACACGCTATTGTCTTGAACTGAAGTCGGTACGTTTCATTAGCTCATTTGTACCTGAGGTCTGAAGCCTCGCAGATCCGCTAGATTTAGGAGATCCAGCAGGGGCAACTCGCTCCAGGCCTTCATGGGCTTGCCTGTTCTCAGAAGGGTTAGGGACTTTTAAGGTCTGAGCTCACTTACAGGACACCAAGAATAAGCAAACTCAGAGGCAGAAAATAGGTTATGGTTACTGGGGTTGTGGAATGGGGTGTTATTGCTTAATGGACTCAGATTTTCCATTTGAGCTGATAAAGTTCCAGTAATAGATGGTGGCAGTAGTAGCATAATATTGTTAATCTAACTAATGCCATTGAATTATACACTTGAAAGTAGTTAAAATAGAAAATTGTGGGCTGTATATGTTGCAGTAAAATGTTAAATAAAAAAGTGAACTGCTTAAGTCAAGCAGAAACATAAAATTCACGTAGAACTCCATGTCTATTGCAGAGCTTGGCCTTAAAAGAGCAGGTAAAGTGGTGAGAACAACCCCGTTTCTGGTACACCTGCAACCAGTGTGACCTAAAGGTACTGACGGACCTTCTCCATTTCTTCACTTCGTTCTTCCTTGATGCTGAAACTTGAGCGCTCACAGCTGAGACGAGATGACCTCTTCTGTGCAGCTCGATTTTAACCTGCAGCCCCTTCTGGAACAGCTTGACCAGGATGAGTTGGGCAAGTTCAAATCTCTGCTGAAGGCCCTGCCCCTGCCAAGTGAGCTCCAGCATATCCCACAGAAGCTGGAAGTGGCCGATGGGAAGCAGCTGGCAGAGATCCTCATTGACAACTGCCCTGGCTACTGGGTGGAGCTGGTGACCATCCAGGCCTTTGACAAGATGGGCCGATGGGATCTTGCTGAGAGGGCAAAGGATGAGCTCAGGAGTAAGTAGAAACTGTCCATACCAGACACCAGGAGAAGGAATAGTAGTCTCCAGGATTCTAGAGATACAAAAAACAACACTGGGTCTTGCAGAGTTGACCTGTTCTGAAGACAGGTGCTAAACCTTCATGGATTCTGGTGGTATCTGTTCTGGCTCTTATATTTTACTTAAACTCCTTCTCCTGTTCAAGACTATTTGTGTGGCATGGACTCGTCGTCCTATTCTTTTCATATGTCCTCCAAGATGTTATCAGACCCTCTGTTTGTTTTTAATTCCTACTTCTCTTTAACACAGAGAAATTCAAACCCCTATCATTTATGTGGGGGGTTTTCAACAGCATCCCTGGCCTCTACCACTAGATGCCAGGAGATCCCCTAAGCCCACAACCAAAAATGTCACTAGACGTTGACATGTGCCCTAGGGGTCAAGACCACCCCACCCCCCACCCCCATTGAGAACCACTGCTTTCTTTCACTGATCTCACCTTGGCTGTGCTCTGGAATCTTCAGGGGAGCTTTAAATATACTTGTGTCCTGAACCTGTCACCAGACGTACCACGTTAACTCAATTGGGCCCAGGTTTCCACCCAGGCATGAGATTTCCAAAGGCTTCATTGGTGATGTTAACATGGTATATGGGTGAGAAACACACTCTAGGGCTGTGTCATCTACTGTGGTAGCCACAAAACCCAGTGGCTACCAAGCACTCAATGTGGCTAGTTAGAAGGAGGATCGCTGGGAGGCCAAAATATGCTCTTGACTCCGTTGTTTTCTGTACTAGATCATTAACTCTATTGCAAGCTGGATAACATCTTAAAGTTGGTTACATACAATTAAAGTTAATTTCACCTTGTGTGTGGATGCTTAAAATTACATAGGCAGCTTACTTTTGCAGCTGGCATTATATTTCTCTTGGATGGCACTGCTCTAGGGAGCTTTTTCTTCATGTTCTTCACAAGGATATTTAAAGCAGCTCTGCTTCCTTTCCTATCTCTTTTTCCCCCTCTCTACCCCCATTTTATACCAGCTAGGGATCAATTCAGCACTTAATTTCCCTCACCTGTCCCTTAAAGAGGGGGGCCTAGACTCTAGTTGGCATCTCAAGATGCAAACGTAGAAATGCCCAGAGTTAGACATTTACCAGGGCTGATTAAAAACTTCTTCCACCTCTCCCTTTTTCAGAAGCAGCTTTGAATTCACTTCGTGTAATCAAGCCTTTATCACTAGGTAAGTTCTCTCTCTTTTTTTCCTGTTTTTTGTAATAATTTAGAATTCAGGGACTCTTCATGAGAAGACACTGTGGTAGAGTAAATCATGTACCCCAATAAGAGACATTCTTAAATCTTAATCCATGCTCCTGTGGTGTGACTCCATTTGCACATAGGACCTTTTGAAGCTGGTATTGGTTAAGGGATGACAGCTGAATCAGGGTATGTCTTAACCCCTATCACTGGAGGGTTTATAAAGAGAAGGCCACAGGAAGAAGCCAAAAGTCAGCAGAAACTGGAAGAGCAGTCAAGAAGGAATGCAGAGCTGTCACTACGTGATAGCAGAGGAGCAAGCCAGGGAACCCCAGGGGCTGTAGCAAGCCAGCACCAGGGCTCTGCAGACTTCAGGGAGAAAGCATGACCTTGCTGATACCTAGACATGGGACTTCTGGCCTCTAAAGTTGTAAGCCAGTAAATTCTCGTACCCATTGAGTGGTATTGGTCATAGCAGCTCTGGAAAACTAACTTATTTGGAATGCAAATAAATACTCTCCCTAATTCCTAAATATGAGGAGACTGTTGTCCAGCTGGGTAGTGGTAAGACGTGAAAAGCTAAAATAAGGCTGTATTTATATAAGAAAACATTAAGCACACTCAAGTGTGGAAAAGTGAGCCTTGCCTTTTGAATCTGAATAGGCTGGATTTCACATTGGTTGTGAGGGTCAACAAATTACAGCTCATGAGCCAAATCTGATCTGCCACCTGTTTTCTACCTCCCATGATTTGAGTCATTTTTATGTTCCTAAATGGCTAAAAAGAATATTCTACACCTATACAATTTACATGGAATTCAAATATCAGCAACCGTAAATTATTTAAGCATAGCCACGCCCACTTGCTCACATACTGCCTTTGGCTGCTTTTGTATTACAGTGGCAGAGTTGAACTGTTACAACACAGTATGGCTTGCAAAGCTGAAGATATTTTCTATCTGGCCCTTTGCAGAGAAAATTTTCCAACCCCTCAACCCCTGGCCAGAAGGATTTTTGGGTCAGTGACTGTCAACATTCTTGACATCACCGCTGTACTTGGAAAATATGACTTGGACTTCAGGCGATAGTAAATTCAGGATGATTTGAAAAACCCACTCCCAATTATTACCATTTGTATATTAACCCAAGTTGGTCTGATTACTTCCACCCATGCATAAAACATGTCAAAGGTCCTATGATGGAATTAACTGTCCACTTGGAAGAAGTAGAGAAAGAACAGCAAACTAACCCCAAAGCAAGCAAAAGGGAAGAAATAATGAAGATTAGAGCAGAAATAAATGAAATTGAGAATATGAAAACAATTGAAAATCAACAAAACCAGAAGCTGGTTCTATGAGAAAATCAATAAGATTGATGGACCCTTAGCAAGATTGACGAAAAGAAGAGAGAGGTTGCAAATAAATAAGATCAGAAATGGAAGAGGAGACATAACCACTGACCCCACAGAAATAAATGTCCTGTGATGAACTAAATGTCAAATGTAAATTTGCCATCAATTTGATTTGAGACTTGGCAATGTTCTAGGGAAACGGTGCCTGCCGCCAAATAGGTATTCAATAAATATTCTCAGTAAACTAGCATTGGATAGTTTTTCACTTAAAATCCCACCCTCGGCTTCCAGGCTTTGTTGTCCTGGTTCTGTCACTTGTAGATGATTTCTTCCCCCATTTGTTTGGATTTCTTTTCCTTTCTAATCTTCAAAATGGACAACTGGCCGAAAGCACTTGGAGTCTTTACATACATTCTGAAGCCTTCCTAAAGGATGTCTTAGGACCAGCATGTTTAATGAACTTTGGATGCTTATATCCAATTGCGTCCTGGAACTTCTTCAAAAGATAGACTTATCCTCTTCCTTATCCAAAGGCTATTCCCATCATGATTCCATCTGTACCTATGTTCCTTCTCAGTATAATGTGACTTTATATGCCTTGTCAGAAATCAGGGGAGTTAATCCGTGAAGCTCTTCTGATGCCCTTAGGAAAGAATGATTGTATGCATATTAGAGTGTGCCCATTTCTCACACCACGTATTAGGAACTGCATAGAGCTTCCACTTCTCAAAAAAAAAGGCATGCAAACCTGAGGTCATGGCCTGATACACTTTTATTTTTATCTCCAGTGCCTCTAATGTTTTGCACAATCTTGGCTTAAATATTGAGACCCAGTGGTTGAACTTGAGCCATCTTAGAGCCCTTCTGTCTCTTGGACAGACGTTTCAGCATACCATTGTGACATGCCCATAATAACCCCTCTTTCTTTTCAGGGACAACATGGACTTCAGAACCGAAAGATTCAAACGTGGAAGAAATTCAACTGCATTTAGAAAAAGAAAAATCAGGTTGGTCTTAGTTTATTTCAATATTGGATGTTCTAAGTGAAGCAAACTCATTCTAGCTTGCCTCTCCCACTCCTTTTGGAAACTCTTTTTCTCTCTCCAACCTCATTTTCTCCACTACTTATACTATACCATTATCTCATGAAGAATACCTCCATCCCACATGAATAGAAAGTGAGCTGGACATTAGACAGCATCAGAATTGAGTTCTTAGGAGTCTGTTTTATAAAGCTTCTTAGACTTTTGCAATTTCAGATACTCAGACAAGTTTAATATCAACTCACAACAAACCTGAAACCTGCTACAGATAGGTGACTTGTCTGAGCTGACTGAGTGGCCAATATAGATACATAATCCAGTATTTTATTTTAAACTTTATAACATATATACAAAGCAAAGAAAGATAAAAGCAATAGTCTAGTATTTTTTAAATAGCCTTATTGAAGTACAATTTACATGCCATATATTACTCTCAGTTTAGTAAACCTAGTTGTACAGCCACTATCCAATTTTGCAACACTTCCATCACCTGAAAAGACCCATTGTGCCCATTTGCGTCACTCCCTGTCTTCTACCTGCAGCCACCAGGCCATCACTAAACTACTTTATCTCTGCAGATGTAGGATCTGGTCTCTGGCTTCTTTCACTTAGCATAATTTTCCTAAAGCTCATCCTGGTTGTTCATGTATCACTGATTTATTCCTAAATCATATCCCATTGTATAGATATAACACATTTGATTTGTCTATTCACCATATGGACACTGGGATTGTTTCCACTTTTTATCCATTGCGAACAAAGGCTCTCTGAACACTCACAGGCAAGCCATTTTTTAGACATGTTCTCATTTCTCTTGGGTAAATACCTAGGAATTATATAGTATTTTAGACCGACAATATCAGTTTGCTCAAATATTTGAGCAGCAATAATTGACCTTATTGTAAGTGATCAATTTCCTGCTCTCCTGGTATTCGTCCAAAGCCAGTTGAAAGACGGATTAGTAGTTATGAAAAATGTTGAGTTTTGATAAAGCAGTTCTCATGGCTCTAAGGCATGTGAGTTGATCTAGGGTTTCATCTGTCCTCTTCATTTCTATGAACTCAGCCATTGTATTTCCCAGCACATATTCTAAACAAATAATTCAGATTACACTCTGGATTCCTTTGGGGACCTGACTTATTAGGCTCCTGATAATAGGACAACTGTTTTTACATTGAACTCACTGAATGTTGTATTTTGCATTGAATTCATTGAATGTTGTATTTTTACATTGCACTCACTGAATGTTGTATTTTGCAGAGCTTTCACAGATGCAGGGAGAAGCAAGAGAGAGTTTGGAAAGACAAAAGCCAGGTCTGTATCGTGTCTTCCTGAAGCAAGCTTGATGTAAAGAGTGTTTTTTTCCCTTTATTACCTAACGCAAAGTATCTTTTTTTCCTAATGAATAACTGACTATACCCTACCTCCTGCCTCTTCTCACTGAAGGTAAAGAAGATAAATATAGAAGTATATTGAAGAAGAAGTTCTGGCGAATATGGAATTTTTGGCCTGGAGCCAGCGAGAACTTCCCTGTTGTCACCCAAAGATACGAGCAGCTGATCCCGTTCTGTAATCCCAAAATGCTTGCAGGGCCTTTTCCACACACCGTGGTGCTACAAGGGGCTGCTGGTGTTGGGAAAACCACACTGGCCAAGAAGTTGATGCTGGACTGGACAGAGGACACTCTCACCCAGACATTCAAATATACTTTCTATCTCTGCTGCAAAGAACTCAACCAGGTGGGGCCATGCACGTTTGCAGAACTGATTTCCAAGGACTGGCCTGAACTGCAGGATGCCATTCCAGAGGTCCTAGCCCAACCACAGAAAGTCCTGTTCATCATTGATGGCTTTGATGAGCTGAGGGTCCCCTCTGGGGCCCTTATTCGTGATCTATGTGGTGACTGGAAGAAAGAGAAACCAGTGCCCGTCCTCTTGGGTAGTCTGCTAAAGAGAAAAATGC
>PVIY010052840.1:0-14996 GCA_004026745.1 Myrmecophaga tridactyla
TTTTTCAACTTTAGAGTCTTTTTTTTTGAGCCACAAAAGATGTCCTCTGAATGTAACTCTGACACTCCTAACTTTAGAGTCTTGCAATCACTAAAGAGAGCCCCTCATGGCTGTTAATGAAGAATCTTGGGTCCACCCAGAACTAACCCACCCCACGTCCCAAATGATCTTGATGACCGAAACTGGATTCAGCCTAAGTGGGCCCTCCTGACATGCTCAGTAGCTTAGACTTTAGCTTACAAGTCCCCTAGACCTCACTCCACCATTTTCTTTCATGCACTCGGTGACCAGGCATGTAATCAATCTGCACATGCCCAATAGTCAGAACACCTCTACTTACATCATCTGGGGCCACTGTACTCATTGTCCTAAACTCTGCCCACCTTTTCTCTAATAAAACTACCTGAATTACTGCATTTCAGGGAGACAGATTTGGGGCCGTTAGGCTGTCTGCTCTCCTGCTACATGCGTAGTAATACACTCTTTTTCTCTTTGAAACCCTGTTTCAGGAATTGGTTATTGAGTGCATCAGGCAAAAGAATCCACAGCCTTTGTCCAGTGACAGCAGCATCTGTAGGTGGCATGTGAGGTGGAAATGCATTCCAAGCAATGGCAATGGCATGTGCAAAGGCCTTGGGGCAGAAATGAACTTGGTGTTTTAATGAACAGAAAGATGAGTATAGGTGCATCAGTTTTGAGAGGTCAAAGCCACAGGGTGATGTTAGAGAGGTGAACTTCTTGGGGTACAGCAGGTAAACAATCCTGGAGAGGCCACAGACTGCTCCAGCATGCCCAGTGCAGTAGGACCTGTGGAAGGCACACAAGGGGGCTAGAAAGAAATCTGAGCTGCAGGTGGAAGGCAGACCACACAGGTGAGCAGATCTCAGGGGTGGCCCTGGAGAGTCACCATCTTTGTCTTGTACTTCTGTCAGCTCTTTCTTCATTTCTGTAGCTCCATGGTCTCCCGCTTCTCCACTAACTTTACCCATTGAGCTAATGTGACCTTCCTAAAGGACGGATCTGGGAAGGAACAGGCCTCCCTCAGAGTTTTCAAGATGGCATTTTCATTCTTGAGGGGAGCACACCAGCCCCTCATGCCCAGGGGGCTGCCTGCTTCCTATACTGCAACTCCTTCTACCCCTCCAACCTACAGAGTGGATGATCTGCTGGGACCAGGGGATCTGTAACTCCTGATTTGCTCCACTCATGACTAACAAGATTACGTCAACATTCTTTGCAAGTTCTCAGAATCTCTTGGGGTGACAGACAGATGGATTTGCATTTTGTACCATTCCTTACTTTGGGACAGGTAAGAGTTCAGGAATCCTGCTGTGCCTTTGCAAGCCCAGTGGAAATCCTTTGAAACACTTAAAACTGTGGGTTTAGAAAGAAAAAGATACCAAGAAGATTATTTTGGGGGTTGGGATGTGGCCATAGGTATACTGAGCTTATTTTTCCTCCCAGGGGATGGGAGGTGGGAAGTTACCATTGGATGTTGAACACATTTGACCCCACTTCTCAGTCCTGTTCATTTCGAGTGAGGGGCTGGTGATTTCTCAATTGTTTTGGGAAGTAATGATTTTCTGAAGAAGAAAGCAGCATTCTTTAAACATGGACAGCTACTCTTAATTAAAGGGAATTTGAGAGGTGCGGGGTGGGGTGGGGGTGCCAGGAGAGGACTGACGGACTTCTGAGTTGAGTGCCCTGCTGTCAGGAGGCTGGGGATTGATTTGAAGAGGAACCTGCCATGGGCTGTGGTGAGAGCTGCTGTCCTTCTCTGCGCTCAACTGGCCCTGGCGGAACACACTTTCTCTGCTGCTTAACATCATAATCACTTGGGAAGTAGGCCATAAAATCAAGCTGATTGGAATGTGATGGTAGATCTGTCAACAAAGGAAGCTGTTAAATGACTCACTCTCCAAATGACTCAGGTCTGGGCAGAGCAGGACAACAGCAGTTCCCCAAAAGGGGAGAACCATGTAACTTATCGTCCAGACCCCGAACACTGAGGATGAAAATGGAAACTAAAAACAATGCAAATTGTATGCAGCTTACTGATTTGGTATTGTTATTAATGTTACTGATTATTTCATTGATTTCATTTCGGTCTATATAATATTGATTTGTAAAAGCTACCTTCAAAATCTAAATAATTAATTATAATATATCAAAAGAAAATTAAAACAAAGACTACTAAAGATATAGATAAATTAAAAGTTTTGAAATATTAATATTGTAGGAACATAAAAACAATATTTTTGCTATATATGTACTTTTAGCAGCTCTTTAGCCATATCTGTCTCAAGTATCATGTTACTATTATGTTTTATGGAAAATGCATTATAATGGGTCTTATTATTTTCAGTTTTTCACAGAAGGGTCTGAAACCTTCTCCAGAGTTGCCTTTATGTGTACCAAGTATTGAAATGTTGGGCACCATCCTTTGACTCTTTTATGTAGCTCTCCATTAAAAAATAATTCTCTCTGCATGAGCTGATATGCCTGGAGAGATGAGAGAAAAATCTGCTAAATGATGAATATCCTCAACTGTACTTTTATTTAACATGCATTTTATAAATACTTCAGACCAAATAGCTTTACAGGTATGGTACTTCTGTCTCAATTCAAAGCACCTTTTTGTAAGTAAAGGCTCATCAAATGTGTTATATTTATGTATTATTCTTCTAAACCATTGCCAGATTTCAAGGCTGTAAAATTGTGGGACTTCTTAATTTCTTATTATTCTTGTACAGAATACATGTTTACCCACTTAAAAATAGGAGGTCATGAAAAGTTTTCTTCCTCAAGTTGAAATATTGCAAAATGCATATATTGAAGTTCAAAATAAAGTCCTTTACATGATTGAACTCTCATCTTTTAATTGTTCAGCTCCTCCCTTGTTTTCATAATGAAAAAAAAAACCAGTATGTAAGCTTTCCCTTAGAATTTCCCTTAGAATTAGAACTTGCTAAAATCTTCAAAAGTTAAAATCTTCAAAAAACCTTTTTTCATATTCCATATATTACTCTATTCTAATTTTTCCATCTTTAATTCTTTGATTAAAGATTTCCAACTGATTTCGTAAAACATGTGACCAAAATTTACAGGATTTCTTTACAAAAAATAGTAACCATTGTAGAACATGTACATGGATTTAAAAAGCAGTTCTTCAAAGTTCTAAACTTTTTCAAGTTCAGCTGATTGGGGCAGCAAGGAGAGAAAGTGCCTTCTCCAGGCTGAATCTGTGGGAGGGGGCGAAGTTTGCGTGCCATCATCTTTATCACAACAACTCTTGTTTCCGCTTCTCCAACCATCTGTCAAGAAGGCAGAGGTATCTGTATGATTTTGACCATTCTAATACATATTTCAGTTGATAGAATGTCACTATTTGCTTGGATAAAATTATAAATCACATCTGCACCATGAGTAATTCCAAGCACATATCCCCTCATTACCAGGTTTCTTAATTTAGTAAGAACATTAGTTTTGTCAATAACCTGCTAACTCAATATTCTATAAGCAAAAATGTTTTCAAAGTTAGACTTTTAAGCGTGATTCCCAATAGCATCCAAGGAAATGCTGCATAATTCAACTTTAATAAAATTTACTTTCAAAGATTGTGATTTCATGTCCTGAATAAGCTACTTGAGATTAGCCTGTTTTTCTATTCATCACTGATGGTATGAAGTAAAAGAGCAGCATTTAATGGCTTTTGAAATTTCCTCTTAATGGAGCCCAAACTGTAGCAGCTATTGTTTACCATTTCATATATGCACAACATGTGGGTTTGATTATTAATTAAGTCAAATAGAAAAGTTGGCCTAACTGATCTAGTTCAATGTCCCCTCTTAAAATAGCTGCTGTTGTCGATGCTTCCACAGCACATCCTTGCTATCTTCTGAGATACGACTCTCGTGGGAAACTCTGACAGTCTTGTGTGTGTGTGTGTGTGTGTGTGTGTGTGTGTGTGTGTAAATTATACATTCAGCCAGCCTCCAAAGAAACAGAGACACCACCAGTTATTACAATAGTGAAAATAAGGATAAGCCCTGGATCAATCAAGTTTTAGAGACTGGAAATGCACGGAACACAGGTGGTAACTTCAAAAAGCATCTGCCCCCTCTAAGGGGCGGGGAGCAGAGGGCTGATGGTGGTGGCGCCAGAGCCCAGGATCTTAGAGGAGGGTCTCCCAGGTCTGAAGGCGGCGCTGCTGGATCATCACTCATCTGAGCACCCTCCCAGGATGGTCGCGGATGCTGAAGAAGGACTCCTGAGTAGCTCAGCTGGAGGCTGGGAGAGGTGATGGACCTGCCTGCACGTGTGGGGGAAAGACAAAACGAGACTGGAAGCGGGAGCAAACTTCTGCTGTGGGGGCGATGTGAACGGCAATAGAAAGGAGCAATAGAAAGACATTCCCTTTTCCCTCCCATAACTGGTCCTTCTGTAAGAGGACATCCCGACAGCAGCCGGCTGACACAAAAGAAAGGAAGTGTAGGGAATCACAGCCACAGCATTTCAGGCACAGGACCAAAAGCTGGTGGAGAGCTGAGAGACAATAGACTAGGCACAGCCCAGTCAAAACTTTCCTAAAACAGCTGTTTTTAGTACTTACTTCTTCAATAATCTTGCGCTTAAAAAAAAAAGAGAAAAACACAACGCTGCTATATAGCAGAATTAAGATGTTATTAAATAATATGATGAAATGAATAATTGTGATTCACCTGTGTAGTAAGAACACTGATAATTCTGAACTGCTCAGCCCTACTTCCCTCACATCGATCACCTAGCCTCGCGTGTGATTCCCCACATTTTGCATTGAGATGCCCAGCTGGAAACTTCCTGAAATCTGTGCAGTTTAGAGCTTACCAGGTGCTCTTTGGCAGATTGTCTGGGACAACTGTAGCTTGTGGGGACAGTGGCATCACATACTCCTCCTGTTACCTTTCAAACACCAGACAGAGCTCACTGTCTCTAGCTGTTTATATTTGAGTGTGTTCTTACCCAGCTGACTTTAAAGGGAAGTAATAGTTACATCTAGAAAGGCTGCTGAAGTACAGACTAATCACTGGTCATCCTTCTGAACAATTTGTGTGTTAAATGAGAACCCTTTTCACTCTGATTTCACCTCTGACACCACTAAATATGAGCATGGCACGAACTAGAAATTAGACTTGGAGGTCTGGCAAACATAGAAGGGCTTACTTGCATGTAGCTATTAATAAAACGTTATTGAGAGGAGACCTCCAGCATAGATCCTCGATTAGAAGAGGCCCCAGAAAAAATAAGCCTAAATTTGGGTTTATCTGGCTGGGCAAAGCAGAACATTTGGTCCCTGACTCATGGGATTCTGCCCTGAGAACAAAGATTATACACAGAAGAGCAGAAAATGTATGCTTCCTGGGTTCAGGCAGAACCCAAGAGCCAAGTTTGGAGGGTGTGAGTCATCCAAGTGCATTTCCTACAGTCACACTCACAAATGGAGAAGCACACTTACCTGTGTGCACTAAATGAGGCCCTGGGAAAGCCCAGGAGTCTCCTGCTAACGGAAGACTTCCTGCCTGGACACCAGGGCAGTGGAGAGAGACTTTTAAGCTGGTTTTTTATATTGAGGATATTAAAACCTGCTTACAGCAAGAGGATACTTTCACATGCATGCAAAATGCAATATAGGACTTTCCGAAATTATATGCCAAGATCCCATGTATTAGAAGAATGATTTATTGATATAGATACATATATAGTATGGATATGAAATACATTCGAAATGTAATTTTATATTTTGCATATTATACTCATTTATATAACTGGTAGACCAGAATAAACAATAGACAGGGACTCAAGAGACTAATATTCTAGGCCTTTTTGTATAGTTAGCTTTTTTGTATGTGATGATTTGGAAAAACACTCTCTCTGGTCTGTTTTTTTATGAAGTGAGCTTGAGTTGTGTTTTCTGGGAGGAGCCAGTTAGATCTCTGAGGTTCCCTCCAAATTTGGCTTCTACGGTCAATAAAAATATATATTGCATGACATTTTGTTGGAACAATAATAATCCTAATCCTAATCAATATGCCACAGAAATATAAAGACTCCAAGAGAACAGAAGATTTCATTTTAATTTGTCTTTGGATTTTTTTTTCTAAATCTTGGGTAATCCTTCTGGAAAGGCCATGTATTTAAATGAAAATAGAATTTCTGCCCAAGATGTGTAAACCCTAAATCTACTCATGTCCTGACTATTCTCTACCACTTCTAGAAAGACCGGAATTAATCTGTTGGTATTAATATATTAGTATCAGCTCAGTGGGTGACACTGCAGACACTGATGCACTCAGCTTTTTCATGTTCATATGGGGTAGAACTTAAAGGCAGAGAAAAATCACATTTTATATAAGGAGCTCTGGAAAACAAGTATAATTTATGTGTGAATTCTCTGAATTCAGAAAATGCAGAATCCTATACATTCTATAAAGAGAAGAGGTACATGATTGTGGTGTACTTATTCAACTTATTTGTATAAAGCCTTAACATTTTAGGCAATAGATTAAGTGGTACATGTAAAAATGATTAAGGAAGAGATCCAACTCTCTAGAGTTTATTCTGGAAATTTTTATGTGAACAGAACAATTAAAATTAATTTAATAAGCCTTAAAATATAGGAAATGACAGGGAGCAAAGAGAGTTCCAAACTAACTGCCTAAGCATACAACTTTCAAATTTACAAATTAATAGCATTAAATTTATTCATTTCATACATGTATCCTATTCGTTACATTGAAATATGTTCATAAAATTACAACAAACTCTTCTGGATGCATTTGTAGGACCTAGGAAGTTAGAGGGGCAACTTTCAGGATTTGGGGGTTTCCAGACTCTCTCTTCCCTCTACCTGCACCAGACTGAGTCGTGTGTCCCAGGAAAAGAAGACAGTGACAAAAGCCTGCGCCTAACGTTAGCCCCTTTCCTGTGGGTGTGACGCCCTTGGAAATGGCCTTCTGAAAGTGTAATTCTTAGTGAAGCTTTGGGACTTGATCCTGTCACCTGAGACTTTAAAAGTGAAAAACCTAAAGGAGGAGCCAAAAGCTGGAAGTGCAGGTGCGTGGAATAGAGGGCAGGATAGTGCCATGGGAAAGGAAAGCCAAGCCACCCCAAAGATTGTCACCGCCAGCGTCCTTCCAGCCTCTGAGACTATGAGACAATAATCCCTATAGTTTAAACCAACCCACTGAGTGACTTGCCACTGCCCTTGTCTCCTCCTTCCCCGAGGCTGTGACCCACTCATCTCTTAGTTTTCCCACCCACAGAGCCTTCTTCCTCTGTGTTTCATCCCTTTTCTACTGTACCAGAATATGTATTTTTTAATTGGTGATTTAAGGATACTGGAAAATTGCGCATTTGTTGAAATTGGTGAAAGAATTATAAAAAAAAACTCGCTAAGAAAAATACTTTTAAAAAAAACTTGAAATTAATTTTAAACTGAAATATCATGAAATTATTGATTAATTTATAACAATATGATAGAATGGCATTTGTTGGTGTAATATCATCCTACAGAAAGTCATGAGGGAGTGCAGCATCCATAAACATGCAGGAGGCCATATTCTTATTCCTATTCGTCATATGTGTCCAAGACTTCTATTTCCTTAAAAATATTTGTTGTAAGTTGATGAATACCAAGAACCGATTCCTTAGCAAAATGATCTTACTGTTAATTAACTTTCCTGGCCCTGGGCTGCTTGCATGGGAAAATGTCCAGATGCTTAGAACAGTCCAGAATTATAGCATCCAGCTGAGTCCAGGTAGGGGGTTGGGGGTGGTCACAGCCGATCTCTCTGTGCTGGTCTTGAAGAATGTCAAGGCATTTAGGCATAAAGTTTGGAAAACGAGTGTCCAAGCCCATGCAAGAGTTTGGGCAAGTGTGGTGCGTGCTTGGAACAATTAAAACTTTGGTGATTCCTAAGCATCATGTGCGAGGCAAGGAAGAGCAGAATTTCTGAAAAAGAAAGTAAATGGGATACATTTTTTTGAAAACCATGTATTCCATGCAAGGTTGTCTGTACTTAATTTTGCCAGAAATGGGAAACCACAGCTCTTCTTGAGGTTATTGTCCCTCTTTCTTATGGTCAAGAACTTATTGAGATTGTCTGAGAGAGAGAGTGAGAGAAAGAGAGAGAGAGAGGGAAGCACACATGGGTGCCTCCACTAAGCCTGGGGACTAGAATTGGGAGGGAAGTAAAAGAACCCTAAGGAGCCAGAAGTCCAGTGCTCAACAGCCTGTTCCAAGCAGCCCCAGGAAGAGAGCACATTGACATTCAAATTGTTGATGATAGAAAGATGCAGGTTATGGCCCCCATTACATTCATCTCTTAAAAGTTCCTGCCCCATTATCTGACAAAGTGATCTGTTCGTTAAAATGCAGGGGGCTTAGAGGCCTTGCAGGCAGAGAAGAGAGAAGCTGTTTTGGCTTCCCATTACACTCCCATTATTTTTCCTGTCCTGAAGTAAGCTCTAAAATGCCACAGTGCTGTTGATCATTACCAACTCCCGAAGGGATATTATTAAGTTGTTTTTCCATTCCTTTTGGTAGCCCACAGGGAAATAATTCATTCTTTTCAGAACAGGTAGGGAAAAAAAGTATATAATCACAAGCGTTTCATCCAATTCAGTCATGAAAAATTTGAGTACAGAACAATATTAAATGAGACCAGAATTTTGGTGCCACAGCACGTCCAGAGTGTTGTCCTTCAGAGGAGCCCAAGGTGAAACCCACTTAAGCCTCCAGGGTCACCTTGAAGACTTGGCCTTGAAGGCTGTGGAAGAACATGCTTTAGCTGTGTGCTTATTGCCCATTTAGCAGATGTTCACGACTGCTATTCCTCCATCCACTAAAAATGTGATATCCCCCATATTTGTCAAATTTTCCATTATTTTCACCTCAAAATGATCCATATTCATTTTTTTCACTTTCACTTTTAAAATTATATATACATATTTAAAAATAAATGATACACACTAACTATGATCATCAGAATCTTACATACAAGAATGATGGACTGGTAACAATTTTAAGGGAAATCTTCCGGGAAAATTTGTTTAAACTATACATACAGGTTAGAAACAAAAGAATATATTCAAAGTGGCAATACTGAAGAGGGAAGAGCAAGTGCTAAAATATTATTTTAGTTTTAGTGGTATATATAATGACCAACATGCACAATGGGCATGGAAAAAAAGAGAAAGCGATGCATTAAAATGTTAACTGCAGTTTTTATTTTTTACTTTAGATTGATGTTTTTCCCTCTACTCTTTGCTAGTAGATGTACAAAATTCCTACAATTCCCTCTCCTCTTCTGGCTGGTGAACTCTTGTCTCAGTTGACACTTATTTAAAGAAAGACCTTTCCTGTCCTGTAAATAATCACCCCTTTTATGTCCTCCTGTCAACCTAGAAAGAACAAACTAAACTGCAGGGTCATAAGGCGTTTATTTGGGCTCTTAGAATTGAAGTTCAGGGAGCACAGATTTAGGTAGCAACCCAAAACATGTCCAGACTTGGCACTTCCAAGAAAGTGTTATTAAATAAAAGAAAGATTACATAAATTGCTTGTGGTTGTTGGGTGTTTTAGTATTATCTAGAGAAACAGAATCAACAAGAGAGATCTGTAAATATGAGATTTATGAAAGTGTCTCACACAATCATGAGAATAAAAGAGTTCAAAATCCACAGGGCAGAGCATGACATTAGTAGCTTCAATGAAAGATCTGTACGAACTCCACAGGAGAGGCTGACTGGCTGAGGAAGCTGTGAAAGTCTCTCTTCTTCCTTAAAAGCTGTTGACTGATTGGATGATCTCCTTGTGGGAGAGATGCCATAGGTAATCTGAGAAGGAATCAGCCACAGATGCAATCAACTGACTGATGACCTAATACACCAGCCTTCCAGTGCATCAACCAGCCATGAAATATCCCCGCAGCTTGCCTGACCACACAACCGGGCGTAATCGCTTGACCAAGTGGACATCAGAAACTAACCACCACAAAGTGGATGCTTCAAATGTCCCCCAGTTTAGATAGTTTACCGAGTTCTTTATCATGTGCTTTGTTTGTGGTCCGGATGTCCTTGAGGTTTTGAGGAACACTATTGCTTGAAGCTTTGCACACTTTGGCAGTTTGTAACCTCTGGCGTAGATTTGCTTGCTGAACCTCCAGAATGATCTCCCAGCTCTGTTTTAAGTCTCTCAGCCATAGCAACTCTTTTTTGTCTCATTTCTTTCCACAGTACCGCTTTATCTATATCTGCAGTCTTATTATATGCAAATCACAGCTATGACTTGTTTCTGTCTATTATCTTCACCAAAACATGAGACTATGATGGGCAGCATTAGCTGCCTGAAAAGAGAAACACACGATGTCAATGTCAAACAAAAATATGGGTTCTTATACTTAGGGATCAGCAGGTCAGCCGGGGTCTGCCTCCCTAGGCTTGGCCCTGCCTCACATCAGCTCCATGTGTGTTCATTATAGGTTCCAGACAAGAGAAGGCTAGCAGACTTCATCATGTGCCCTTCCAGCTGAGAGAGCGAACCTGAACTTCATCGGCCTTTTTTGAGTGAAGGTAACCTCTTGTGGGTGCCCTAATCCGAACATTTTCACAGCCTTAAAACTGTAAACTTGCAACTTAATAAATTCCCCTTTTCGAAAGCCATTCTATTTCTGGTATATTGCATTCCAGAAGCTTGCAAACTAGAACAATGTGTAATGCATCCACTGTAGGAGGAGCTAATGACTGACTCTGAGTGATACTCAAAAGAATAAAAAATAATTCAAGCATGGGATCCTCTATCCTGTGGGAGACACACTTGAAAGATAAATGTTGTTATTGATGTTATTACTATTATTTCCTTTTAGAGAAACAGGATGGTGATAACTGCACCAACTAAACCACGCCAAGGAACTGGTGGTCCCTACTCTCATCTTACAGCCAAGAACACTGAGGACAGACTGCTCACTTCCCTTCAACAGTTTCCAGGGGGCCCATAGCATCTCACAGGCTAGAAAACAGTTCGCTTCCATTTTCTAGGATAAAATATCCCTTCTTTCTATAATTGATAATATTTAGAAATAAGAAAGGAATAAAGATAAGTAAAATGATAGGGAGGAAAGAATATTTTGGAAAGCAGCTTAGAGAGAGATGCTAAAAGAGCAGCCAGGGCTTTACACTTATTTGTTGGGAGCAGGTGGCTGAGATGTGGGGAGGGTGGTGAGCTCAGTTAGAGAAGCCTGCTAAATTTTAACATCTTCTGGAGTGAACATTTCAGTGGATCTAAAATCTTAATTGCTGTGTCTTTGAACACGGATGAAATAGACTCCTAATGCCTATGATGCTCAGTAACCCTCTTAGTGGTAGCAAGCAAACAGTGTTGGGGCATTTTAGCTAGAACTTTTCCAGAGCCACACGTTTGTCAGGTGGCAGGAAAAAGAACTATAAAATGACTGCTTCATTATAAAGATCTGAAAACCCATGATATTAATTTGGTGTTTTTGCTATTACAGTGAATGAATTCTGATATCGGATCATTTCTGTTCATCATTCTCTATCTTTTGTTCCATATTTATGATGGGTTCATTTCTCCCAAAATTAAAATCTACAATTCTGCTTCAAAAGTGTGCTGATAGTGGAGAAATGTATGTATAAAATGTGCATTCCAACCTGGGTTTCTGAATGTAATCTAAAAGCCTTGGCCTCACAATCTATGTTTGCAATATAATCTCCTGTGTTCTTCAATACTTATGGCACACGGACTTCAAGACTTTACCTGAAATTAGAGTAAAATCTAATTTAGGACACCTTTTCAAATTTGGGTTTCCATTTCTTAAATACGATAATTTTACTTATATTTGTGCTGGAATCATCCCTTGTAACTCATCAAGGGCCCCTTGATGAAGAGCAGAAAATAGAAAGCTGTAGGTTCAGGTTCTGTAAGCTCAAAGCCTCTAGAATTTTTCTTCCCACCCAACATTCTTGGTAGCAACTCAATCTCATTGTGGCTTCTAGTGGCTTCCCTGATTCTGTGCATGCTTCCTGGCACTGCTAGAGGAAAAGAGTCTGGTAAGACACACCTTTTATCCATGCCTTGGCCCCCTCACTTGCTCCATGATTGCCAGAACTGACCTCAGTGGATTTTCCTAGACTCTTTCTCTCAGTATCATTGTATTAGTGAAGGTTCTCCAGAGGAACAGAGCTGATAGGATATGCGTGTGCTTATAAATATTAAGACATTTATTATAGGAACTGACTTTTGCACCATTGTGATTGATAAGTCCAAATGCCCCAAGGAAGGTCACAAGATGGAAACTCAATAAAGGTGATGTTGAATTCCTCAGAAGCTTCACATTGGGAACTCCGATAAAAGTGATGAATTCCCCAGGAAAAGTCCCTTAAGTCGAAATAGAAATTCTCCCATCTGGCTCCTGAAATCATAGGTTCCCCCTTTAAGGTGTTTAACTGATTGGATAAGAAGACTTCTTTCATTGCTGAAGGCAATCTCTTCTGTTGATTGGAGATGTAATCAGCCATAGATGCAATCAATAGACTGATAATTCAAATCCACAAAGCACCCTTAGAGTTAAAATCAGGCAGCTGATTGACCAGACAGCTAGACCCATAACCCAGCTAAGTTGACACATGAAATCAGCCATCACAATCATCTTAGGTCAAAAGTGATGCAAACTGCCCAGTTCTCAGTGTCATATCTTAGTGGGCAAACTCTACTATTTCATACGTAGCCATTTCTCCCTGGGGCATACACAAATTGTCAGAGTGACAAAGACATGAAAAGTAAAATCACCAGCTGAGCACGTACCTAGAACCTTGGTTCCACTCTAGAGAGTTAAGACCAGATATGAGCCCAGGTCTTGAATCCAGAAATCTCCTTTGGGTTAGGCATGTCTGGGCCACTGTAGTCCTTTCCTGCCCGTGAACTCATCCTGAGACTCTGCAAATCATCAGACAGTTGTTCCTATCTTTGCATATAAAGGGGAAGGAATTTTACAGCTTCTAATTTCATAAGAGGCATCTTTGAGCCAATGAAACACCAAGATGTGTAGGTGAGGGAGGGGCACTGTGCAGCTTTCAGTAGCCATGAGCCCTTAAATCTGAATGAATATGTCAGGTGGTGGCAGGAGATACCTGAACTCTCAGCCCAGACCTTTGGGTTTGCCACCCTCTACTCGTAGGACTTTAGGCTCTCTGCCTTGTGGGCTCAGTCTAAAAGATGAGAAGCATAATTCACACTCTCTTTAATGTGTTTAGCAGGAAGAAAACTAAAAGGGCATGTGGAAAACTATAAGGCAGGGGTTCTCAACAGTGGCATATTGGTATTTTTGGTCCAGATCTCTTTTTGTGAGGGCTGTTCAGTCCACTGTAAGAGATGTATCAACCTCCCTTATCTCCACCAACTAGGAAGCCCACCATACCCTAAATGGGACAAGCTAAAATGCCTCCCGATATTGCCACAGGATTTCTGGAGGATGAAGATGCCCATCGTTGAGAACCACTGATGTAAGGCACAGCTTACTCAAACAGAAAGGTATCATTTTGAACTTTCAGTAGTGCAGGGGTGATGCCCAGGGCTGCTAGAACCTTGATATGAATTACCGTTCATGTTCCAATTCTCTTTCCAGATAGACAATAAATAAAATATCTGAAAGAAATTATAAATAAACCAAGAGATATATAATTAGTCTTGCAATTGCTCCTCCTAAGGGACTGTCAAAATGTTAAACATATTTAACCATGTTCTGATCTACACCATAGTTACAATTCCGTGTTCTGCTAATTATCCTGTGTGTGTCACATAGTCTGTCCTGCATTGTGAATGCAGCCTTAGTTTGGAGCCTATGAGTACGCATGAGTCCCTTCCTTTTAGAGTATGTATATTCTCTTGGGCCCATTCAAGTTGCCACACCCCATATACCTACCTTGCTAGGGTTTAGGCCAATTGGGCCCCCCTCCCACCTTGGTGACACTGTGTACAGCAGTCTGATGCCTTCAGTAGGTGGAGATCGGTCATGTATTTGTATGGTATTCTGATGTCTGCATTCCTTACCATTGCAGAAAATTGAGAATTTTATTCCCTCCAGCATTTTGCAGGCTCATAATCTCACAGCTGGAGGGAATGCAAGATATATTTTAGGGTTAGGGGAAAGAAGTCCAAAGACAGGAGGGCATTTGTTACATCACCGGAGAGCTGATGGTAGACCCAGAATGGGAAGTCAGTTTCTATATTCAGTTTTGGACTCTTTATTATACTTTTTTTTTAAACTGCTGAAAACAATACAATAAATACTCTGCTGAGTTTTAAAGTCAAAGGACAAAAATCTACCTATACCCCAACCCTTTCTCCTTGCTGAAGTAGTTGCACTAGAAAATGCTTTTTGATTTATCTTGTTAAAAGCATCTTGTTAAAAGCTCCCCAGGGTTATCTTCAAGTACATTACAGAGGCCCGAGCATATTGATGTCTGTTGCTTTTTTTTTTTTCTTATGATGGTATGTGTCAGAGTGGTGGCATCACCTCCTGGAAATGATTCTGGGTTTATTAATCCAAGGTTCACAACTCCACCATGTCCTGCTGTCACAACTTTCCAAACACCAGTGTGCCTAACGGCTTTGGTCTTCCTCAGCCACCTGCACCGCCCTGACCTTCGGTTAATTACTAAGCAGCCCTCCAGCCCTGGGGATAACCTCCCCCAGAACCCACACTCCCATCTGTTGCAGCCACCCGCCCACCCACCTCACCCTAAACCCAGGCCTGCTTCCACATGAGAAGTGTCCCATCCTCACCACCTGGAGTCCAGGACCCATTCCCTTGTCATAGGCATTTGCTTTAAATAAACCAATCGTCCCCCCTCCCCACCATAATATAGGCACAATCCACAGCTCCCTCCCTCAGGGCTCCCTTCCCCAGGGCTCCCACCCCCAGGGTTCCCTCCCCCAAGAC
>PVIY010052841.1:0-15018 GCA_004026745.1 Myrmecophaga tridactyla
AAAAAAAAAAAGATTGAGAACATAAATTAAAATAGTGGATATAGACTTCTCGGAAGATGTCAGAGTGGGGGCAGACTGATGTCATCCCCTGCTCCATGGGACAAGATAGGGGATGGAGAGAAAATGACCAGGGCTGTGGTCCTGGAGGGTGAGCAATAACAGGGCTCTATTAGTTTGTTAAGCTGTGGAATGCAATAAACCAGAAATGGAACGGCTTCTAAAAAGAGAATTTATTACGTTACAAGTTGACAGTTCAAAGGAAGTGAAAGTGTCCAAATAAGGCACCAATAAGAGGTTACCTTTACTCAAGAAAGGCTGATGCCATTCAGAACACGTTTGTCAGCTGAGAAGGCATGTGGCTGGCATCTGCTGGTCTTTGTTCCGGGTTTGTTGCTTCCAGCTTCTGATGCCAGCAGTCTCCTCTCTAAGCGTCTGTGGGCTCCACTCAGTTCCTCTGGGACACAACTCTGGGTTGCTGCTTGCTTCGCATCTCATGGGAAGGCACATGGCCACTCTGCCGGGCTCTGCCCGTGTTTCGGCATCTTCTGTCTGTGTGGGTTTTCCAAGCATCTCCAAGCATCCTTTCTCTGAAGTAACTGTTCTGCAAGTGTCCACATCTGTGTTTGCATCTGAGGCTTCTCTAAAATGTTTCTGCATTCAAAGGACTCTGGTGAACTAATCAAGACCTGCTGGAATGGTGGAGTCACATTTCCATCTAATGAAAAGGTCACACCCACAGCTGGGCTTGTCACATCTCAGTGGAGATGAGCTGATCAAAAGCTTCTGCTCCACAGTGTTGAATCAGGACTAAAAGGAACGGCTGCCCCCACAAGACTGGATCAGGATTAGAACATGGCTTTTCTGGTGTGCATAATATTTTGAAACCAGTGTTTTCCGGGGAAGAGAGAGGTGGGAAGATCAGGACGGGGAGAGCAGGGTGGGTCAGATCAGCCGTGGTCCCCACTGGGATCAGACTGGGGCACACAGGGAAGGGCAGCTCCGAGGCTGCTTATCGCCCCTCCAGCCCAGTCTGCCCAGCTGCTGGCTGGGGGAACCTCCCTGGGCGCCCTGAAGCCGGTAGCAGCTGCAGGAAACCCGGAGGCTGAGAAGAGCAGCACCCCCAGGCACCAGGAGCTGTCACCCGGTCGTAGGATGCGAGGAGGCACCGGAGCAGTGCGCACCAGATTCACTGGGTGCCAGGTACTACGGCTGTGCTGCTCTCCCAGACGCCGCTGTTGGTTTCCCTGCCCGGCTCACCGGAACTAGCTCTCCTGCCTTGGGACGGAGGCACCCCCAGCCCACACGCTTTCTCCCCAGCCTGCTGCTGCAGTCTGGGAGGAGCAGGCTGGAGGGGTGGGGATGCCTCGGGAGTGCCACCTGCTGGCGAGAAGCAGTAAGTGCAGTTTGGGTTCAGGAGTGCCAGCTGAAGTGCAGTCTGGCAAACTGCCTATCTGCCAAGTTCTTTTCTCACTTTTTTTTTCTTTCTGCATGGGCAGGCACCAGGAATCGAACCCGAGTCTCTGGCATGGCAGGCGAGAACTCTGCCTAGATTCTTTTTAACATAGTTTTCTATATGTTTTTATTAGTACTAGTATTTTTTGTGTATATGCTTACATATTTGTATTTTATAGATTTTTAAATTTTTCTTTCCTATTTTTATTAATTTTTTAATAAAATTTGCTCTCCCTTCAGTGGGTATAAGATGTGTTCATTCCTAATATATCTTGGGATGTCTCCTTCTCACTTTGGGGACAACTACTGTTGAGGTGTGTTTATTTTTTATTTACTTTTTTCAAATTATTTTTATTATTATTGTTTTTTACTTAATTATTTGGGTGTATGGACCGGGAATTAAGCCCAGGTCTCCAACATGGCAGGCAGGCATTCTGCTACTGAAATACCTGTGCACCCCTGCACAGCTTTTAATAGACCCTCAACTAGAACTGTACCCTTTACTTGATTTGCAGGGAACTACTGACAAATCAAGTGCAAAAGGGAACCTTCAGTGCAAAACCAAGTAAATACAAAACCTCTTATGAGAAATGGAAACCAATTTGCAAAATAACCTTATTAAGATAAGCAAATGCCCCAAACACAATAGAAAATCACACAGCACGTGAAGATCAAAAACAGAAATGGCCCAGCCAAACAATGAAATCAAAACATCAGATGGAAGGAGCAAGGGTGGTTCAGTGGTTGAATTCTCACATCATAAGAGATAAAGGAAAATACTACATATTACTAAAGAGGACAACTCACCAAGAGGAAATGACAATTGTAAATGTTTATGCTCCCAGTCTAGGAGCTCCAAAGTACATGAGGCAAACACTGGTATAACAGAAGAAAGCTACAGACATCTCAACAATAACAGTGGGAGCTTTCAATACATCACTCTTCTCTATTGATAGAAGAACCAGAAAAGATCAACAAGAAAACAGAGAAACTACACCATTTGATAAACAAATTAGTCTTAAAACTATATAGATCAATATACCCCAAAACACCAGGAAATACATTCTTCTCTAGTGCATTATGAAACATACTCCAGGTTAGATCATATGCTGGGGCACAAAATTAGTCTTTATAAATTTAATAAGATGGAAATTATCCAAAGCACTTTCTTTGATCACAATGGAATGAACCTGGAAATCAATAACCACCAAAAAAAAACAAAAAAAGAGCTTTTGCAAATACATGGAAATTAAACAAAACACACTCCTAAATAATCAAAGTGGGTCAAAGAAGAAATTGCTAGAGAAACTGGTAAATATCTGGAGAGGACTGATAATGAGAATACAACATATCAGAACTCACGGGATGCAGCAAAGGCAGTGCTGAGAGGGAAATTTATTGCCCTAATTGCCTATATTAAAAAATCAAGAATGGCCTTCCAGCAATGCTGAGCTGGCCTCGGGGTCTCCTCCTCTTTCTCTAGTGGCTCAGCTATGGCAGCAGTGAGGACCCTGAACCCCAAGGCCGACACGGCTTGAGCCCAGGCAGCACTGGCAGTCAACATTAGCATGGCGCAAGGACTGCAGGACGTGCTGAGGACCAACCTGGGGCCCGAGGGCACCATGCAGATGTTTGTCTCTGGTACTGGAGACATCAAGCGTACTAAAGAGGAATCGGGAATCGAATCTGAGTCTCTGGCAGGGCAGGTGAGAAATCTGCCACTGAACCGCTGTCGTTCCGCCCGAAACTGCCTTCCTAATAGTAAAAGTAGCAATAGCCCAGGACGACGTAACTGTCCCAATCACTGGAGCACTTAGCTGAAACAAGTGAATCTCCACATTTTCTGAAGGTCTTTATTCCAGGATAATAACAGAAGGATTTGAAGCTGCAAAGGAAAGGACCTTCAGTTTTTGGAAGAAATCAAAAAAAGCAAAGAGGACAGAGAAACACTTATAGATGTGGCTAGAACATCTCCACATACTAAAGTTATGATGAACTTGCTGATATCCTAAGAGGCTGTAGCGGACTCCATTTGTCCAATAAAAAACAAGACGAAACAACAGAGCTTTGAGATCATGGAGATGAAACATAAATCTAAAACTGGCACAAGCTTAATCAGAAGGCTTGTTTTGTACCACGGAGCATCGCACGCTGATATGAAAAAAAAAGTAGAAGACGTGTACATTCTCACATGCAACATGTCATTAGAATATGAAAAAACAGAAGTGAACTCTGGCTTTTTTTACAAAAGTGCAGAAGAGAGAAAAACCAGTAAAAACCGAAACAAAATTCATTGAAGATAAGAGTTAAAAAAAATAGAACAGAAAAATAAAGTCTGTGGTGATTCCGATAAAGGATTTGTTGCCGTTAATCAAAAGAGAATTGACCCCTTTTACTTAGATGCTCTTGCAAAAGAAGGCAGAGTAGCTCTGTGCAGAGCTAAAAGGAGAAATATGGAGAGGCTGATGCTTTCTTGTGATGGGGTAACTCTAATTCTTTGAATGACCTAAATGATTGTTTGGGGCCTGAAGGCCTTGTCTATGAAAATACACTGGGAGAAGAAAAGTTCACCTTTACTGAGAAATGTAACAATCATCATTCTGCGACATTATTGGTGAAAGGACCAAATAGGCACACACTTATTCAAATCAAAGACACAATAAGAGATGGCCTTGATGACTGTCAAAAATGCTTCTGATGATGGCTGTGTAGTTGCAGGTGCCTGTGCAGTGTAAACGGCAATGGCAGAAGCTCTGATTAAATATAAGCCTAGTGGAAAGGGCAGGACCCAACTTGGAGTCCAAGCATTTGCTGATGCATTGCTTATTATTCCCCAAGTCCTTGCTCAGAACTGTTTCTGACCTTCAGGAAACACTAGTAAAAGTACAATTAGAATGTTCAGAATCAGGTCAACTTGTAGGCTGAACACAGGTGAGCCAATAGTAGCAGCAGAAGTAGGCATATGGTAAAACTACTGGTAAAGAAACAGCTTCTGCACTCCTGCACTGTGACTGCTACTAACAGTCTCTGGGTTGATGAGATCATACAAGCCACAATGTCTTCTCTAAAAGGCTGAATTGAAGCACCCCTTGTATCTGAATCATGAAGACCTGACAGAGTGATCCTAAGAATATAGCTATGGAATTTTTGTCCCCAGCTTCAAAAGACTTTCAAAAGAAATTTTCCCCATATTAAAGCAGTTGGATATTGGCACTGTTTGAAACTATGAAGCTTTGAAATTATAATTCATATTTTTTAATTGCACTGGTGTATATTTATAAAGCAGGTCCCTTTTACACAATGAACAGGATGTTCTACTTTAGCTGCAGTGACATAAAAAGTTACACATTAGATAAGCTTATAGTATCTACCTTGTTATTAAATATCCTTCACAAGCAAAAAAACAAAATACAAAAAAACAAGGATAAATAAATATTGAGATCTTAATTGCTCACCAGGAGAAACTAGAGAAAGAACATAAAATTAACCCCAAAGCAAATAAAAGGAGAGAAATAACAAAGATTAAAGCAGAAATAAATGACCTGGAGAACAAAACAAACAAACAAAACAAAACAATAGAAAGACTCAACAAAACCAAAAGTTGGTTCTTTGAGAAAATCCATAAATTAATGGACTCCTAGCTAGAATAAGAAAAAAGAGAGAGAGAGAGAGAGAGGACACAAATACACAAAATCAGAAATGAGTGCGGTGTCATTACCATGGATGCTGAAGAAATTTTAAAAATCGTAAGAATACTATGAACAACTATTACACCAACAAAGTACATAACTCAGATGAAATGGAAAAATTCTAAGAAACACACAAACTACCTAAAGTGACTTGAGAAGCTCTCAACAAACCAATTACAAAAAAAGAGATCCAAGCAATCCTCAAAACTCTTCCCATAACTTGGGCATTATATATGATGCATAATGAATGCAGGTAGCTACTGACTGAGAAGTCGATTGGCGAACTAGCTTGTATATATGTGATTGAATATTGTGCTGCTACAAAAAGGAATGAAGTTGTGAGGGATGCAACACTGCAAATGAACCTGTGGGACACATGTTGAGGTAAAATAAGCCAGAAACAAAAGAGCAATTATTTTATGGTCTCCTTTAGAAAATGTTTATGAGAAAATATGGGCCTAGGTGTAAGCTCTTATAGCAGGCACATGTAGGCTGGAGTGGTAATTATTTCTGGATTTTAAGAGGCTGTTTTATACATGTATAACCTGGTACTTAGAGATAAGAACAAACCCGAACAAGTCAGGATTAAGGCAATTCAGAACATAGGCATAAGGAAGACATTGTCTATATTTTAGAATCTTACCTACTCTTTGACACCAAGGGAACAAGATTCATTTTGTCTGGAACCTAAATTTTCTGCAGCACATGATCTAACTCAACCTGTCTGGACAGCTCATTTAAACAATCAAAACACAGGGAGCTAGAATAAGAATGAGGGTCTTTGACCCTATATAGCTCAATGTAATGCCTGGATATATCCTAGAATATATTAAGCAGATAATCAAAAAGTATTGGCAAAGTCCTTTGAGGGATGGGAGAAAAAACATGGAACTATTAAACTTTACCACTTGGGAAACCCCTGAAACTGTCAAACATTAGGGCCAAAGCTCGGCCACTGATTAGGCCAAGCTCTTGATCTTGAGGCTGGCCCTTGTGAAGCTTATGTAGGTAGCAGAGAAGCTTTGCCTACCTATAGGTGTGCCTAAGAGTTATTTTTGGAGCCTCTCTTTTTATTTATTTATTTTTTAAACATAACATACAAACACAAACATTCTTACCTTATGATCATTCTATTCTTGGTATATAAACAATAACTCACAATATCATCACATAGTTGTATATTCATCACCATGATCATTTCTTAGAACATTTGTATCAATTCAAAAAAAGAAATAAAAAGAAAAAAGAAAAAAACTCATACATACCATACCCCTTGCCCCTCCCTCTCATTGATGCTAGTATTTCCATCTACCCAATATATTTTAGCCTTTGTTTCTCCTTTTTTTTTCTATATCCCTTATCACTCCCTTTCATTGATCACTAGAATTTCAGTCAACTAAATTTATTTTAACATTTGCTCCCCTATTATTTATTTATTTTTAATCCATATATTTTATTCATCTGTCCATACCATAGAAAAAAGGGGCATCAGACACAAGGTTTTCACAATCACACAGTCACACTACAGAAGCTATATCATTAAAAAAAAAAAAGAAAGAAAGAAAGAAAGAAACATGGCTACTGGAACACAGCTCTACATTTTCAGGCCCTTCCCTCCAGCCTATCCAATATATCTTAACTAAAAAGGTGGTATCTATATAATGTGTAATAACCTCCAGGATAATCTCTTGACTCTGAAATCTCTCAGGAACTGATGCTTTATTTTGTCTTATTTCTCTCTTCCCCCTTTTGGTCTAGAAGGTTTTCTTAATCCCTTGATGCTGAGTCCCAGCTCATTCTAGGATCTCTGTCCCACGTTGCCAGGAAGGTCTACACCCCTGGGAGTCATGTCCCATGTAGAGACGGGCAGGGAAGTGAGTTTGCTTGTCATGTTGGCTGAGAGAGAGAGGCCACATCTGAGCAACAAAAGAGGTTCTCCAGGGGTGACTTTTAGGCCTAGTTTTAAGAAGACTTAACCTATCCTTTGCAGGGATAAGTTTCATAGGGACAAACCCCAAGATTGAGGGCTCGACCTATTACTTTGGTTGTCCCCACTGTTTGTGAGAATATCAGGAATTTGGGGCCTCTCTTTTGTTTCTCAGATACGGCCTCACTCTCTCTAAGCTCAACTCTGCAAGTGAAATCACTGCCCTCCCTCCTACATGGGACATGACATTCAGGGGTGAAAGCCTCCCTGGCGGCATGGGAGATGACTCCCAGGGATGAATCTGGCCCTGGCACCATGGGATCAACAATGCCATCCTGACCAAAAGGGGGAAAACAAGTGTAACAAATAAGGTATTGGTAACCGAGAGAGTTCAAATAGAGAGGCTACTCTGGAGGTTGCGCTTATGCAAACTTCAGTTAGACACTGCTACCTATCATAACCTGCCAAACCACAAACAGGGCCATTCCAGCCAATCCTAAAGAACACCTAGAACAATATATAAGATTCTACAAAGGTTCTGTGCACTAGGCTAACTTTCTAGAAACCAACAACCTCCAGATGGGTCCCTGAACCAGACAAATCCTGAAACCTAGAGGGGCCAGCCTTTCCAGAACATCAGCTAGTTCCATTTCCCTACCCTTTACTACTGACAGCCCTCCCAACATGAAAAAGTTAGAATGGCCATAGCCAAAATACCCCTAAAGAGTAAGAGAAAGATCAGTGGTGATGGTGGAGTTATACAGAGAAGGTTGGATTTAACAAATGAGTATGATTGCTGAATCATTAACTTTAGTCTCCAGTATCTTAGAGCAGCTAGAAGTAAAAACCTAAAATTGTGGAATTGTAACCATACCAAACTCTGATATCTGTTCCACAACTAAATATTGTTCTGTGCTTTGAAATTTGTTGCTTTTTTGTATATATGTTATTTTTCACAAAAAAGAAAAGAGCATAATAGAGAAGATAGGATTTAACAAATATGACTGCTGCATCTATATACTGACAGTTCTTTTGGCCTCCAGTATCTCAGAGCAGCTAGAAGGAAAAATGAAAAATCATGGAACAGTAATCCATACTAAACTTTAAAATCTGTTGTATAACTACATGTTAAAATGTACTTGGAAAAAAAAATACTGAAAAAAAAAAGGACTAAAGACCTAAATGCAAGAGCCAGTACCATAAAACTTCTGGAAGAAAATGTAGGGAAACATCTTCAAAGATCTAGTAATAGGAGGTAGCTTCTTAAACTTTAAACCTAAAGCATAAACAACAAAAGAAAAATAGATAAATGGGAACTCCTTAAGATCAAGAGCAGCTGTGCTTCAAAGGACTTTGTCAAAAAGGTGAAGAGGCAGCCAACTCGATGGGAGAAAATATTTGGAAACCATGTATTAGATAAAGGCTTGATATCCTGTGTTCATAAAGTTACAGATCAACAACAAAGGGACAAACAACCCAATTTCAGTATCAGCAGAGGATATGAATAGACGTTTTTCTGAAGAGAAAATACAAATGGATAAAAAGCACATGAAGAGTTGCTCATTTTAATAAGCTATTAGGGAAATGCAAATCAAGACCACAACGAGATATCACCTCACACTTATAAGAATGGCTACCATTAAACAAACAGAAAATTACAAACGTTGGAAACGACGTGGAGAAATTAGAACACTCACTGTTGGTAGGAATGTATACTGAAGCAGCCACTGTGGAAAACAGTTTGGCAATTCCTCAGAAAACTAAATACTGAGTTGTTGTATGACCCAGCTATACCAATACTCCTTACATACCAAGAATAGCTAATGGCAGTGACACAGACAATTGCACACTAATGTTCATACAGGCACTATTCACAATTGCCAAAAGATGGAAACAAACTAAGTGCCCATCAACAGACAAGTGGATAAACAAAATGTGGTATGTACATATGATGGGATATTATGCAGCAGTAAGACAAAATGAGGTCCCAAAATGACAATGTGGATGACACTTGAGGATATAATGTTGACACTTGAGGACATAATGTTGACTGAAATAAAGTCAGACACAAAAGGACAGTAATGTATGATTTCACTATTTTGACTCTGGTAATCTCAGAGGTTACACTGTAGAATATAGTAGACCTAGAGGCGCAAAAAAAAGCTAGAGATGGGGGAAAGGTTATCCAATGAAGTTGAACTTAAATGAAAGGGAATAGATAGAAGAGATGGTAATCAATTAGTGGAATTATAAGTAATAGTACCTTATTGAGGTGAATATGATTGAAAGGGGATGTAAAATGTCATGTATCCCACTGGTTAAATTCACAATTATAAATAAATTCTCACATGAACTATTTCAAAAGTTTGATACTGGACAAAGAGTCAATAAGGGGGAATACCAAAAAAATGCATTCTATGGTCAATAGTCGATAGGAAGACATCAACAGTACCCCAGCACTACCAGGGACAATTAATTTGGTGGGGAGCTACAAGTGATAAGGAATCATTTTAATTTGATATTTGGTGACACTCTGTTAATCAGTTCTTTGTTGCTATGGACCAATGAAAACTGTATAAAATTGAGAGTGCTGATGATTTTACAAACAAGTGAGGATACTGTAAGACATGGTTTGTTTGTTTTGGACATTATCCATGTTGCCAGTAAAAGGAGGGAGCCCAAGGGTACAACGACTGAGAAGCACAATGGGGAACTGTGTTACATTGATATGATGGAATACGGTGAGGCTACAAAAAAGGACATCGAGAGGCATGCAACAAACAGAATAAACCTTGGGGACAAAGTGTTTTGCAAAATAAGCCAAAAACAAAAGAACAAATATGCTAAGGTCTCTTTCAGGAAATACTTATAAGAAAACTGGAGCCTAGATTGTAAGCCCTGATAGTCTGAAGTTTTCAGTATATTATTCTAGATTCTGACGCACTGAGCTCTACGTGTTTCAGCTGGTATTTCCTTGGAACTCTGAGTAACTGTGTAACACCTAAGACCCAGAAATGCTGTGCTGTAGCCTTGAAAGATGGCATAACTATATACAATAACAGTTAAAAGTAAATGAAGAAGAGATGAGGCATCACATAGAGAAGCCAATCAAAAGAGTTCAAATAGAGTCAGAGTTTGCCAAACTGCAACCAAAACCGTTTCTGTCAACCCTAAAGAACACCTAGGACTTTATCTGAGATTCTACAAATGTTCCACATGCTAAGATTACTTTCCAGAAACCTACAACGTCCAGATGGGTCCCTGGACCAAAGAAGTTCTGAAATGCAGAGGGGCCAGCCTCTCCAAAAACATCAACTAGTTCCATTCTCCTATCCCATTTTATTGACACCCCTTTCCAACTAGAAAAAGTTAGGATGGGCACAGCCCAAATATCCCTTAAAGATTGGGAGAAGGATCAAAGGAGAAAGAAGAGTTAGGATTTAGCAAATGAGTACAAGCGCTGAATCATTATATTGATAATTGCTTTCAGTCGCCAGTGTCTTGAAGTTGCTAGAAGGAAAAACCTAAAATTGTAGAATTGTAACCCATACCAAAATCTGAAGTGTGTTTCTATAACTACTTTTTTACAATGCACTTTGAAATATATTGCTTTTTTGTATATATGTCATATTTCACTATAAAAGTTAAGAAAAAAAAGAAAACAAAGCCAGTATGGTTGGAACTAAGGTAAATCAGAATACAGAGTAAAAGATGATAGTGTATATATTTTAGACCCTCACCTATTGTATGAGACCAAAGGCGGAGATGTTTACTATGTCTAGAACCTAAATTTTCTATAACACACAATCTAAATTAACCTGTCTAGATAGCTCATTTAAACAACCCAAACTCCTGGAGTCCAGAATGGGAATGAGGCCTTGTAATTCTGTATAGATTAATGGAATACAGGACACAATTTAAGACTATGGTAGGCTGATAATTAAAAAGTATTGGGAGAGGGCAGGCCATAGTAGCTCAGCAGGCAGGGTTCTCACCTGCCATGCCTGAGACCCGGGTTTGACTCCCAGGGCCTGCCCATGCAAAAAAAAGAAAAATGTATTAGTAGAGTCCCTTGAAGGTCCAAAGGGGAAAAAAAAATATGGACCTATTTAACTTTCCCATCTAGGAATCCCGAGGTAAATGCTCAACCATTGGGGACCCACAAGAAAATAGGCCAAGTTCTTGATTTTGGGCTCTCTCTCTCTTTCTCTGACATTCAGGGGTGAAAGTCTCCCTGACAACATGGGGCACAGTACAGGGGATGAGTCTGGCCCTAGTACTGTAGGGATAGACAACACCTTCCTGACCAAGAGGGAAAAGAAGTGTAATAAAATACGGCAACAGTGGCTGAAAGATCAGATCAAGAGGCTATTCTAGAGGCTACGCTTATGCAAGCTTCAGTTCGACAGTGCTAATTGCCATGGTTTGCTGAACCTCAACCAATATCACTCTTGTTAACTCTTAAGAACATCCAGGGCTAGAACTGAGACTCTATAAAAGTTTTATGCACTAAGTTTGCTTTCCTAGAACCTGTAATTTCCAAAGAGATCCTAGGTCAGATGAATCCTGAAATCGAGACATGAGCCTCTCCAAGATGATCAACTAACTACATCCCCCTATACTTTAGTTTCGACACCCCTTCTCAAAATCAAAACTGAAAACTTGTATTGCCTAAAGATCCCTATAGATTGGGAAAAGGATCAAAGAGAAGAAGGAGTTAGAGATAATAGGATTTAACAAATGAGTATGACCGCTGAATTACTATACTGATAGTTCTTCTATCCTCCAGCATTTTGAAGCACCAGAAGGAAAAATCTGAAATAGTAGAATGGTAACCCCTAACAAACTCTGAAATCTGTTCTGTAACTACTTGTTGAAGTGTATGGTGAAGATTATTGTTCTTTCTTTTCTTTGCATATATATTTCACAATAAAAAACACTTCTAAGTAGTGGATATGAAACACAATCACACTATCAAACTGTGGTTTTAATTTGCATTTTCATGATTAATACGTAGGTTAAGTATTTTTTCATTTGTCTACTGTCTGCTCAGATTTCCTCTTTTGCAGAATCCTGTACCAGACTTTTGCCCACTGTTTTTCTAATGGCATAAGTTTCTTTTCTTTTTTATTTTAGTTATCATATATACAACCTAAAATTTCCCCCTTTAACCACATTCAGATATAATAGTCAGTGGTATAAGTTATATTCACAATGTTGCACAACCACATCCATTACCACAAACTTTCCATCAACCCTAATAGATATTCTGTACTAAGACTCCTTCCCTCAAGCATCCTTAACACCTGGAAATCTGTATTCTAGTTTCAATTTACTTATTCAAATTATTGCATATCTGTGAGATATTTCTCCTTTTCTATTTAGCTTATTTCACTCTAAATGATCTTCAAGATTCATCTATGTCATTGTATGTATTGAACCTAGTTCCTTTTCACAGCTGCGTATTATCCACGTTTTGTTTAGCCATTCATCTGTTGAAGGACACTTGGGTTGTGACCATCATTTGGCAATTGGCAATTATGAATAAGGTGGCTATAAACATTGGTGTGCAAATATCTGCTAGAGTTTCTGCTTTCAATTATTTTTAGTATATACCTAAAAGTGGGAATTGCTGGGTCATATGTATGTAATTCTACACATAACTCTCTTGAGGAACCACCAAATTGTTCTGCACAGCATTTTGTGCATTTTTAAATAGGACTTACTGTCTTTGCTCACTGAGTCATAAGATTTATGTATTCTAGATTATCATTTTTGGTTGTATATATTGCAACATATATCCTCTGAATCTGTGGATTATCTTTTTGCCTTCTGTTCTAGTTTGCTAGCTGCCAGAATGCAATATACCAGAAACAGAATGGCTTTTAAAAAGGGTAATTTAATAAGTTGCTAGTTTATAGTTCTAAGGCCGAGACAATGTCCCAATTAAAGCAAGCCTATAGAAATGTCCAATCAAAGGCATCCAGAGAAAGATACCTTGGTTCAAGAAGGCCGTTGAAGTTCAGAGTTTCTCTCTCAAGTGAGAAGGCACATGGTGAACACATTCACAGTTTCTCTCTTGGCTGGAAGGGCACATGGCGAGCACGGCATCATCTGCTAGCTTTCTCTCCTGGCTTCCTGTTTCATGAAGCTCCCCGGGAGGCGTTTTCCTTCTTCATCTCCAAAGGTCGCTGGCTGGGGACTCTCTGCTTCGTGGTGCTGCAGCATTCTCTGCTCTCTCCGAATCTCCCATTCTCCAAAATGTTTCCTCTTTTACAGGATTCCAGTAAACTAATCAAGACCCACCCAAATGGGTGGAGACATGTCGTCATCTAATCCAGTTTAACAACCACTCTTGATTAAGTCACATCTCAAGGGAGATGATCTGATTACAGTTTCAAACACACAGTATTGAACAGGGATTATTCTGCCTTTATGAAATGGGATTTAGACTAAAACATGGCTTTTCTAGGGGACACATCCTTTCAAACCAGCACACCTTTCATATGGTATTCTTTAATGAACATACTTTAACATATTACCAAAATAATAATTTCTTTACTTTTGTGTATTTATAAAGAAAGCTTTTCTTATCTCAAGGTCTTGAGATATTTTCCTCTAATTAAAGTTTTTTCGTTTTGCCTTTCATGGTTAGGTTTCTAATTCACTCCGAACTGATGTGAATGTGCTTTAAGGTGGAGATCATATTTCATTGTTATCTCACAGAGGTGTTATACTGACTCAGCACCATTATCAAATAGTAGATCCTTTCCTCATTGCTTTGTAATATACTACCTGTGTCATGTATCCAATGTTTATGTATCGGTTAAGACTTTCTGGGATCTCTGTTCTCTCAGACTAGTTTATTTGTACACCCTGCACAAACACCTCACTATTTTAAATTAACACATTACAAAAATCTTCGTATCTGGCAGGGCAAGATATCTTGTGCTTTTTCTTTTAAAAATATCTTTGCTACTTTTAGTCTTTTACACATCCATAAATTTGCAATCAGCGTTTTTCCAACAGGAAGGGAGAGATGGAGGAAAGGATGGAAGGAAACCTCTGAGATTGCAATGAATTTATAAGTCAAAATACGTACTAACTCTTGTGCTTTTTATTCTATTTTATAATGTATTCCACTGATAAGGACCTCCAGGTCAATGATGAATACAAGTAGTGATAGCAGGTACTGTTAACTTCACCCTATTCTTTAAAAAAAAAAAAAGCTTTCTAATTTTTACCATTATATATGATGTTAAATGTAGCATTCTTTGTAAGATACCTTTTATCAAGTTAAGGAAATTCCATTTTACACCTATTTTGCTAATTCTTTTTTCTAAATCATAAATGTATATTAACTTGTTACATGGCTTATATATCATATTATATAAAGTTTATATTTCCCTCTTTAAGTTAATAAATGTGGCAAATTGGTTTTCTAATATTTAATTATCCTAACAGCCCTGAAATAAACTCAACTTATTATCATGATAAATGATCCTTCTGGCAAGTTGCTTGATTCCATTTGCTTATATTTTGTTTAAAATTTTATATCTATGTTCATGGGCTAAACTGACTTGTTATTTTTCCTTTTCACACTTATCTTACCAGGTTTTCATGTAACATAATTATTCTAGTGCCATGAGTAGGGAAGGTTCCCTTCTTCTGTGTTCTAGAATAATTTATGTTATTGAATTATTTGATCCTGAAATATCTGGTAGATTTCAGTGATAAAGACATCTGGAACTGGAGGTGTTTGTGGACAATTTTTGAAATATGATTCACTTTCTTGAATGATAGGCCTAGTCAAGCTTTCTTGTTCTTCTTGAATTATATTTTTCTCTAAATTTGCCCAATCTAAATTTTCAAATATTTTTTCTCATTCCTAGTATTGTTAGTGCTTTCTCTCCATTTAAAAAAATTAATTTCACGAGAGGTCTGTTTTTC
>PVIY010052842.1:0-14998 GCA_004026745.1 Myrmecophaga tridactyla
GCATTTGATTTTTATACTGGGTGCATTTAATATTTTAGAGATCGCTCTGAAAACTCCACCGTCTTCCACTCTCAGATAACTAGATACCTGGAGTCAACTTTCTTTTCTGTGTAGCCTTCTCTGCTGCTTTCCGGGAGCAGCAGGTGGGGAAAGGGACTGCAGGACAGAAGAGGTGAGAGGCTATTTCCAATCATCCTGGAAGGAAGAAATGAGGATCTGGATAAAGAAGAAGAACTGAGTTGAGAGCAATTCCCAAGGCGCTCCAGGAAATACAAATACTCTGTGGAAGGGGCAATAGATAAGGCGTCTGTCAGTCTCAAACAATTCTTGCAAAGAACTTTGCCCAGCTCACTTTCTTCCCTCTGGTCAGTTGGCTCCAGAAAGGGTGCTGAAGGGATAGGGAATGCTGGAAGCTGGGGTGCCTAGCCCTGAGATGCGGGTAGGGCAAGCCCTCTATGAGTACCCATAGGCTATTTAGAGTGCAGAGCCTGGGAGCCAGACCAGGAGGAGACCAATGGAGATGGGGTGGCCAAGAAAGACACACTTAGCTGGAGCCAGGCCTGGGACCCAGGGATCTTTGCCTCCGGTTATAGGTGAGAGATTGCCAATGAGGCGCTGACCCTTCCAAAAGGGTTCTGTCCATGTTGAAGGCCACAGAAAAGACTGGACAGCTGGTTCTTGGGGTCTCCATTGGGCTCACCCCCTGAAAATCCCCAAGGGGGCCTCGGGAACCCTTGATAAAAGGCTGAAGCAGCACAGGGAGAAGATGTTTGGATTTGGGCATAATTATTGCAATAACAATTTAATCATTTAAAAACACTATCTTGTGTTGCTCTAATGAAGAGAGAGGCTCTTTTCCATATTGTTTGTGCCATCTGTGAGCAATTTTCACATTAGAACGGCAAAGTGGAGGCCTGGCAGCACAGGGAGGGGCAGGGCAGAGGGGTGGGGGGAAGAGAAAGAGGGAAGGGCTGAAGCCCAGAAGGGAAGCAGGGCACTGGGGAGGAGGGCAGGGACTGGGAGGCCCAAGGGTGGTGGCTGGAGAGTGTAGCCCTCTGTATGCAGACCCCACCCTGGGCCACGTGAGAGCTGTGGATGGAGGTGGAGACAAGGCCCTTTGGGATACAGCATCTTCAGATGGGAAGGAAGCTCCCACATTTGTGAGGAAGGTAGAGAGAGGCAGAATAGCCAGTACAGCACTTTTCAAACCCATAAGTAAGTTCCTGAAATCAATTTAGTAGATTGCAATCAGCATTTTTTTAATGAAATAGAATAGAATGGAAAAATATCAGAGAGAAATACCATTCACTGCTAAAAGAAATCAGGGTTTCTTGGAGAAATTCGAGGTCTGGGGCAAGGAATACACAAACTGAGCCGGGGACATCTTTTGCCAGAGAGCAAGGAAACACTCATTAGCAGATTAATGGGGTCATGTTGAAAGGGCACAGTGAAATAAATTAAAAATAAGATAAAATAAAATAAATAAATGAAAAAAATTAAAATAAAACAAACCAAAAAATAAACAAAAGGGCACAGTGGCAGATGTGAAGGGCTCCCAGGGGCCAACGATGGGACAATGTGAGCTTCAAAAAGAATAGTGAGGATAACTGATTGAGAAACACTGAATAGGCAAAATTCACAAGTCTGTAAGTGTAATGGACTGAATGGTGGCCTTCAAAAGGATATGCCCACATTCTAATCCCAAGAATTTATGATTAATACCTTCTATGGCAAAAAGTACATTTTACTTTATGTGGCAATATCTTGAGAAAAGTAGCTTATCTTGGACCATGGGGTGGGAGCGGGGGCTCTAGCCGCATCTGTGTGTATCCTTACCAGAGAGACGTGCAGAGAAGAGGAGGAGGTGACATGAAGACAGAGACAGAGTTTGGAGTGATGCAGCAACAAGCCAAGGAATGCCTGAGGTCCCCAGAAGCCAGGCAGGATTCTGTCCTTGAGCCTTCAGAGGGTACACAGCCCCACTGACACTTTGATTTCAGGGAACAGAGAGAATGCATTTCTGTTTGTTTTAAGCCACCTAGTTTGTGGTAATTTGTTACAGCAGGCGCAGAAAGCTAGTACAGTAATGGTGCTCAAAAAAGTGAAAGCCAACAAAATAGAAAAAGGAACTTTCAGAGCATGTAGTGGGTCGTATTTCAGTTCAATATAAATACATGTGTGTGTGACCTGGGTTGGGCTCTGAAATGTATTGTTTGCTGGGGGTAAAAAAAAAAAAGAATTTGAAAACTTTGACTTAGTGGTTTAAGAATAGGGGTTTTGGAGTCAAGCAATCCAGACAAAGATCATTTCTGTTCCCTACAACCTGTGTGATCTGGGCAAGTCACTTACCCTCTCTGAAGCTCAATGCCTTGGCCTGGAGGGGGTTATAGCAGCAGGTAACTCAGGGGGTTCTTGTGAAGAGTAAATGAGAGATGTGCTTGTCCCAATGCCTTACATGTACTGTGTCCTCAATGGATGTTAGTTGTTTATTTGTTATTGTTGTTAATAATAATATTAATAAAAGCCATCATAAAGACAAGCACAAGTTACACCCCACACCCATGTTAATTATTACACAGGCCCTCTGTCCTGCTGCTTCAGCGGTGGGGCCTCAGAGAATCCCAGAATCATAGTATGCCATTACTGTGAAGCGCCCTCAAAAACATGCAATCAAGCCCCTTCATCTTAGAGAGGAGGAAACTGGAGCCCAAAGAAGTACAATGGCTTGGCTAAGGTCACACAGTCAGTAACTGACTTAGAAGGAACCAGAACTCAATCTCTGAACTCCCAGTCTAAGGCAAAGACTACCCCCAACTCCCCAGGCCTCCTCACTACCCCTGAGGACATCAAGGCCACCACTCTTCTGGCCTCCCCACAGCCCAGGCCCTCACCCCACTGACAGGGCTGGGAAAGCCTCTTTGTGTCCACCCCACACACACCAAAATCCCACAGATGCAATGCCCACTGATCTTCTGGAAGGGGGTCTCTGTGCCAATGAGCGCTTGCCTTGCACTGCACAAGCTTACAATACCCTATAATTACCTGGTCAAACAATTCCAATATTTCTCCTTGACAGCTAAGTCCCTGCTCTCCTGATCCCGGCTAGCAGGGAGGGCCTGTGGGCTTCCAAGCAGCCAGCAGATCAGAGGCAAGAAAAAGAGCTATGGGAAAAGTTTAACTAGATAGATGACTCTTAGGATCACCTGCCAACCCTCCAGATTCCTCCCACGCCCAGCAGCCTCCTGACTTCACCAGGGACTCAGAGCAACCTGTGTTCCTTTCCTACTTAGCAGGGGGTTCTGAGCTGGCCCGTTAGCGTAGGCTGCTCTCTCAGCCAAAGAGAAGTAAGCCAATCTGCAGAAATAGGGGAAATGGCAGATGAGTCCTTATGTTCTCAGCCCCCAGCCACCCAGGCCTGAAGAAGACATCACGGCTAAGAACACAAGTTTTGGAATGAGACAGACATGGGTTGGAATTAGAGCTTTTCCACTTACAGTTAAGGGTAATTTGGGACAAGCAACTTAACCTTCTCTGAATCTTGGTCATCTCACCTGTAAGATAGGGGTAATGATAACTCCTCCACTGGACTGCGGTAAGAATGAAATGAGATCATGTTTGTAAAGGGCTTAGCACAATGCCCAGAACATTGTAGTAATATCACAGTAATAGCAACAGCAGTAGCAGTTATAGTAAGAGTACTAGTACTATAATGCCTGACGCATGACAGGAGCTAGGAAATAATTATTAAATAAATTACACCAGAAATTTTCCATGGGGATGTAAGTTTTTGCATTTAAAAGCATTCCGCACCCATCAACCATTATTCCTCGTAATCATCTATTCATCCAGCAATTATTTGTTGAGCACCTACTATATGTCAGGTACTGAGCAAGGCAGACCTAGTCCCATCATTTATGGTGGTCCTCAACCTTTTGAAGGTAAGGGATCATTTAGAAATCTGATTGAAAGTTTTAGACTTTTCCTCAGAAAAATACATCAGTATATTTACACAAGACTTTGCCGACATTCAGGAGGCTCAGAGAAGGCTTCTCTAAGCCTAGGAAGAACCTCTGTCCTAAGTGTAATTTCTGCCCCAGCCATGCCCATCTACTGCTGCCCCAGGAACCCTCCATGACCTTTCTAGCAGAGGCTGCAAGGCATCGCTAAGAAATCCCAGGGCAAAAGCCCAGTGAAAACTGCCCAATAGGCTTTTTTTTTTTTTTGCATGGGAAGGCACCAGGAATTGAACCACTTGTCTCCAGCATGGCAGGGGAGAACTCTGCCTGCTGAGCCATGGTGGCCCGCCCTCAATAGACTTTTAAGCACAAGCAACAAAAGAAAAAATAGATACATGAGATAAATAGATGTAAAGTTTAAAACCTTTGGGCATCAAAGGATTTTATCATGTAAGTCAAAAGAGAACCTGCAGAATGAGAGAAAATATTTGGAAACCATATATCTTCTAAGGGTTTAATATCCAGAATTTCTAAAAAACTTCTATAATTCACCACAAAAGAGGAAAAGACCTGAATAGACATTTCTCCAAAGAAGATATATAAATGGCCAAAAAGCACATGAAAAGATGCTCAATGTCATGAGCCATCAGGGAAATACAAATCAAAACCACAATGAGATACCATCTCATATTCACTGGAATGGCTACTAGTGAAAATACAGAAGACAGCAAGTGCTGGATAGGATGTTGAGAACTAAGAATACCCATACATTGGTGGTGGGAATGTAAAATGGTACACCTTAGTGGAAAACAGTATGGTGATTTCTCGGAAAGTTAAATATAGAATTACACTGTGACCCAGTAATCCCATTTCTATGTAGATACCTGTGGTAGTTAGATTAAGTTGTCAATTTGGCCAGGTGAAGGTACCTAGTTCTGTTGCTGTGGACATGAGCCAATGGTACATGAACCTCATCTGTTGCTAATTACATCTGCAGTCGGCTGGGAGGCGTGCCTGCTGCAATGAATGATGTTTGAATTAATTGGCTGGTGCTTAAATGAGAGAGCTCAACCTAGCACAGCCCAAGCAGCTCAGCATCCCTCATCTCAGCACTCACAGCTCAGCCCAGGCCTCTGGAGATGCAGAAAGGAATCACGCCGGGGAAAGTTGTTGGAACCCAGAGGCCTGGAGAGAAGGCCAGCAGAGATTACCCTGAGCCTTCTCACATAAGAAGGAACCTCAGATGAAAGTTAGTTGCCTTTCCTCTGAAGAACTAACAAAATAGTTAAAAGCCAATCCATCTCTGCTGTGTTGCATTCCGGCAGCTAGCAAACCAGAACAGATTTTGGTACCAGAGAAGTGGGGTGCTGCTGCAGTTTGCAAATACCAAACATGTTGGAATGGCTTTTTAAATGGATAAAGGGAAGATTCTGGAAGAGTTGTGAGAAGCTTGAGAGAGAAGGCCTAGAATGCTTTGAAGAGACTGTTGGTAGAAACGTAGACTCTGAAGATACCTCTGACGAGGCCTTGGACAGAAATGAAGCACATGTTACTGCAAACTGGAAGGAAGGCAATCCTTGTTTTAAAATGGCAGATAATCTGGCAAAATTGACTAGTGGCTTTGGCTGGAAGACAGATTTTAAAAGCCATGAACATGGATATTTAGCAGAAGAGATCTCCAAATTAAATGTCAAAATTGCAGCCTGGTTTCTCCTCACAGCTTATAGTGAAATGCGACAGGAAAGAGATAAGCTGAAAACTGAACTATTGAGTACAAAGAAACCAGAAATTGATATTCTGGAAAATTCTGGGCCTCCAGAAATGGAGATCCCAGAGAATAGTGCTCCATGTGAAGATTTGACCAGATGTGGAACCAGCCAGCCATCTCGGCGAAAGCCAGAGTTGGACAAGGAGTTATCCAGGAAGGATTTGTGGAAAATCCTTATGTCTGATGGGCATGATCTGAGGCTACTGCATAGAAAGCCAACAAGAGTGCTGTGGGACCTGTATAAACAGAGTCACTGCCAGTCTGGACTGGGGGTTCAGAGAAGGGACACATTAGAGGAAAAATAACTTCAGAGCCAAAACCATGGAGGCTGAGGTCTGAAGTCAAGAAGGCTCGGGCCAGGAGAGTGGACCCATCCAAGTCCATGAAGAGGGTGAGTTTGCCCCAGAGGCAGAGGATGGGCCTTTCACCTCGTGGCAGTGGAAAAGTCATGCCGCCTCATGCCTTGGAGAGGGTGAAGCACATTCCTTGGGGTTTGGGGAGAACCTAGCTGCCACCACATGGTGGGGTTGAGCGTGTTTCCCTGAGATGGCAGAGAGCCTGGGTGCAGCCCCGATGCTGAAGAGGGTGGAGCCAAAAAAAAGGTGGCCTCTCCAATGTCCCACAAGGTTGCATTCGGAAAGAGGCAGACCTCTGTGTAGGCCCCTGGAGAGGGTGAGACTGCCAACTTTTTAAAGCCCCAAAGATCAATGACTCTCAGACTTTGAAATCTAATGATCTTTGCCCTGCAGGTTTTCGAAACCATATGGGTCCAGTGACCCCTGTGTTCATTCCTCCCTATGGAAATGTGTATATGTATCCCATGACTTTTCCTCCTTTGTATGTTGGCAGCAAGTAACTTGTTATGAGTTTTTACAGGTCCAGAGCCAGAGGATAATTTTGCCTTGGAACAGACCATGCTTGTAATTCTAACTTTGTATTTCATTTGTATTGCTAATGAAATGGTTTAAGGATTTCTGATATTGTTATGAAATTAATGTATTTTGTACATGGAAAAAACGTCTTTTTTTAGGAGCCAGAGGGTGGAATGTGCTGGTTTGGAAGGATGTATATGCCCTAGAAAAGCCATGTTTTAATCTAAATCCCATTTCATAAAGGTAGAATAATCCCTATTCAATACTGTATGTTTGAAACTGTAATCAGATTATCTCCCTGGACGATGTGATTTAATCAAGAGAGGTTGTTAAACTGGATTAGGTGACGACATGTCTCCACCCATTTGGGTGGGTCTTCATAAGTTTCCGGAGTCCTATAAAAGAGGAAACATTTTGGAGACTGAAGGAGATTCGGAGAGAGCAGAGAATGCTGCAGCACTACAAAGCAGAGAGTCCACCAGCCAGTGACCTTTGGAGATGAAGAAGGAAAACGCCTCCTGGGGAGCTTCATGAAACAGGAAGCCAGGAGAGGAAGCTAGCAGATAATGACTTGTTCACCATGTGCCCTTCCAGCTGAGAGAGAAACTGTGACTGTGTTTGCCATGTGCCTTTCCAGATGAGAGAGAAACCCTGAATATCACTGACATTCTTGAACCAAGGTATCTTTTCCTGGATGCCTTTGATTGGACATTTCCTTAGACTTGTTTTAAATGGACATTTTTTGGCCTTAGAACTAGAAACTAGAAACTTATTAAATTCCCCATTCAAAAGCCATTCTGATTCTGGTATATTGCATTCCGGCAGCTAGCAAACTAGAACAATACCCAAAAGAACTAAGGTAGGAACTCAAACAGATATTTGCACACCAATGTTCACAGAAGCGTTATTCACAATTGCCAAAAGGTGGGAGCAACCCAAGTGGCCATAAACTGAGGAATGAATAAACAAAATGTGGTATATTCATATGTTCTAGTTTGCTAGCTGCTGGAATGCAATATACCAGAAATGGAATGGCTTTTAAAAAGGGGAATTTAATAAGTTGCTAGTTTACAGTTCTAAGGCCATAAATATGTTCAAACATAAAAGTGGTCAGAAAAGGCAACCAGGGAAAAATACTTTGGTTCAAGAAGGCTGATGAAGTTCAGGGTTTCTCTCTCAAGTGAGAGAGGCACATGGTGAACACAGTCAGGGCTTCTCTCTCAGCTGGAAGGGCACATGGCGAACACGGCGTCATCTGCCAGCTTTCTTTCCTGGCTTCCGGTTTCATGAAGCTCCCTGGGAGGCATTTTCCTTCTTCATCTCTAAACTGTGAACTCTCTTCTTCGTGGTGCTGCAGCATTCTCTGTTCTTTCCAAATCTCCTTCATTCTCCAAAATGTTTCCTCTTTTTAAATTAATTTATTTATTTTTGTTTGGTTGGTTTTTTTGGTTTCCTCTTTTATAGGACTCCAGAAACTTCTCAAGACCCGCCCACATGGGTGGAGACATGTCATCACCTAATCCAGCTTAACCACCACTCTTGATGAAATCACATCTCCAGGGAGATGATCTGATTACAGTTTCAAACATACAATATTGGATAGAGATTATTCTGCCTTTATGAAATGGGATTTTGATTAAAACATGGCTTTTCTAGGGGACTACATCCTTTCAAACCAGCACACCATACAAGGGAATATTATTCAGCCATAAAAACCAATGAAGCTCTGATGCATGCGACAACATGGATGAACCTTGAAGACATCGGGTTGAATGAACTAAGCCATTGGGAAAAAAGGACAACATTGTATGATCTCACTTATATGAAATAAGCAGAACAAGCCTGTTTAGGAGGTCAGAAACTAGAATACAGGCTACAAGGAGCTAAGTGGAGAGAGGAATGGGGAGTTAATGTCTAAAGTTTAATTGGCACAGAGTTTCTTTCGGAGGTGACAGAAAAGTCTGGCACTGGATGATGGGGATGGAGATAAAACTTTTGTATATAATTAATACCACTGAATTGTATATTCAAAAAGGGCAACTTTAGGTTGTATGTAAATTACTACACACACACACACCCAGAGAACTGTACAACACAATGTAAACAGAGTGCTAAATTTAATAGCATAATTATAATAATATGGTTTCATGAATTGTACAAAGGTACTGCACTAATGCAAAATGTTAATAATAGGGAAAACTGTGTGTGTGGGGGGTATATGGGAACTTTGTATTTCCTACATGATGTTTCTGTAAACTCAAAAGTGCTCTAATAAAAATTATTTTTTAACAAAAACTGCTTGATGCAGTAGAGGGAACTAGAATTATTTGCACAGGTAATCAGGGGGTGTTGTAAGCTTGTTCGGTACAAGGCAAGTTCATTGGCTCACTGCTGGATGTGGAGTGTGTATCTGGTAAAATCTGAGCAGGCTGTTCCCATGTCTGAGAGCTGTCTGCTCCCTCAAGGTCTGAATTTAGCTTCACACACCGGCCTCTGGTTTCCCAACCACCCCGGGAAGGAGTTTGGTGCCTCATTGTGCATGGCCATCTCCAACCCATCTACATCCCCCTCAAAACTCTGCCTCCCTCCCTCCACATGGGCCAAAGCTGACCACCTTTCCCAGGTGCTTGATACAGAGGCCACCCCCTGACACATCTGCACTGAGCAGGGACACACCTCTGCTTAGACAGTTTTCCCAGAGAGAAACTTTGCTCTCCTCTCCATCCTCAACCTGGTCAACCCTCCTTCCCTGGGAAGTCTTCAGCTATTTCCCTGTCTGTGGCACTTTCTCCTCCTCCATCTTCTTCTTCACCTTCCACAAATGCCTGGAGCATCTTCTGCACATGTCCTGCCTCTGCCTGCAGACTCTAAGCCCCTTGGAGACGAGCCCCTGTCTTATAAACTTTGAAGCCCCAGCACCTAGAACCGAGCCTGGCACACAGTAGGTGCTCAGTCACTGTTGCCTTTTTTTTCCTTTGGAATAAAAGCTCTTTGGCCAAAGGCTCTGGGGCAAGGGCAGGCTTGGAGGCTGAAGAAGAGGATCAAGCAAGCTAGCTGAGTCTGAACCCAGCATCTTTAGCCTGAGGTACTCACTACAGGGCCAACCTCCTCTCCCATCCACCTGGCTAAATGGCTTGGGGTCAAATTTTCTTGACCAAAGTAGCCAGCTTCCATCTGATGAGAGAGCTAATAATGGCTCCTGGAGGGACATGTCTGTCTTGGCCAATTTGAAAGAGCAATTTAATAGGTTTTTCTTCAGTACCCCCTTGTGAAAGTTCCCTTCTCCGCTGCTGTCTTTATGACTGAGGTCCAGCTAAACTGTACCTGGGGATCCCTTAGTGGAGGGATTATTGACCCAGAAGCGGAGTTGTCACAATCCATCATGGCCTGGTCTGTTCCAGGCATCTCTATTCCTGGAGCTGGTCCAGACTCCAATGCTTCATCTTGACTGAGTACAGACTTCCCCTCCCCAGTCCCACCATGCATAGCTTTCCAAGTTCTTCCTCCTGTCCCCCACTCCCCACCTCTATGGAGAGCTGAGGTCAGCAATTTTCTCAAGCTCCTAGGACTCACAGGGCCCAAGGTCTCTAGGGATGATCTAATGGATCCTGGTACTTGACCAGTGGGCAGGCAGATGACTGGTCCCAAGGATAACAGCCTCTGAAATCAGCAGTTAATGCTTTGCCATCTTTGCAGCACAACCCCTTCATTTCCAAGATTCCCGGGATTTCAGGATTCAAAGGGATATTAGATACCATTACTTAGCAGATGAGGAAACTGGCCCAGAGAAGAAAAGCACCAGGGTACAGGAGCAGTTAGTGGAATTTAAATCAAGATCTCCTGGCTCCTACTCCAGGGCCCTTTAGCTGTAAGATCAAAGTGAAAACTGAGCAGCCAGTTGAAAAGGACCCTGGGGACCTAGTGGACCCAGCAAGCCTAAAAGCTGCAACCACCAAATATGATGACTCAGCAAAATCTCTGTACCAGGCCTGAGGGGCAGGGAGGGTGCCAGGCTTGACAGGTAGAATGTGTTACTGAGAAGTCTCCAGGGACTCCCTGGAACAAAGAGAGTGACAAGCAGGAGCTGGCACTGCTGGGCTTCCTGGAATCAAGAGAGCTGGGCTCACGTCTTTGCCAGGCCCTGCCAGGCAGAAGACAAATTCATTAAAGGAGCAGAGGCTGGGGCATATCTCATAGGCTGACTTAGGGGTGGGCTCTCATCCATCCATGCCCAGACAACAATCGATTCATAATCCAGGGGAGTAATCAGTGGGTTTTAGATGGACTAGAACTCATTTTGGTGTCTCTATAACCAGGGAACCCACAGAACTGGCTCATCCGGGCCACTCAGGACTTTGTGAAGTGCCAGGGAGCACAGCAAAGCACCCAGAGATAGACCAGTAGCAGAGCTGGTATGGCATGGGCTTAAGGATCTGGTCAGAGCCCCCAGTCTGCCTCTCACAGTAAAGTGGGGGAATCACTTAACCCTTCTACGTCTCATTGCCTCAACTGGAAAGTAAGAATGACACCAGTTACTCCATGGGATTATTGAAAGCACCAAGACGAGATATGCAGTAGAAGCACGTAGAAAGCCCTCAATAAATATGTATTTGTTTGTAGTTTAAATAAATCAGATCATTGCCAGTTGCAAAAATGCTCCTAGAACCAACCCCGGGGTAGCCGGTCTCTCCTTGTGAGTGAGGCCATGGCCAGAAGAGCAGCCCTTGCCCCGAATTCATTGGACCCCAGTCTGGGTTTGGTTTGCCGGTTGGCTCCGGGTAACCAGGAGAGCCTGGGGTGCCTGCCCACGTCCCCATGTACTCAGCCCACCTGAGGGCATCTAGCTCTGGGCACCTGAGAACTATCTGCTTTCTGGAGCCCCCTTGGCTGCAATGGAGCTGGTCCACGTCCCGCAGCCCTCAGGCAGTGGCCCTCGGGATAACTGAGACAGGATCTACGCCCTCTCCTGGAGGTCCCCCATGGGTGTGGGCCCCAGCTGCTTATAGTGACAGTCTATCACCTGCTTTATTGTCTTTTCCCTTCCAGGTCTCATCTCTGTGGCTCTTCTCTCAGGCAAGTGGTCTCATTTTTTAGAAACACCATGATCTCTCCCAGGGTTTCCTGGGATCCCCTCCCTAAGGAACTCCTTGCACTTGTGTCTTCATCTGAAGGTCTGCTTCTGGGGGATCAAGCCAAAAGCGGGGTGCAGGCCATGCACTGACTGCACAAGCATCTGCCCCTTATCCGGAGGGGAGGGAGCCCAGGGGAGGGTGGACTGATGGATGATTTCAGGCCAAAACTGAACTCCTGAGAGAACACAGCCTGCAGCTGCTGAGTGAAAGCAGAACAGAGTGTCTCTGAGTTCACAGATTCTCCAGTTCTAGGCTACAGCAGGGCTGGCCACCTTGCCAAAAGGATTCATCGGGACAAGTTTTTAAATGCTACAGGCATCCTGAGTCAATGGAGTGACATGCAGAAAACTCACTCTGCACCTGACTTCAAGCTTTTAAAGCCTCCTCTTGGGTTATGCAGACATTCACTCAGCACTCAGGGGCTTCCCTACCCCAGGACTGCATCACCTTTCAAACCAAGGATAGAACCACTGCATGTTAGGGAAATAAACAGATGGAAAGCATCTCCTAATACAGGAATCACAAACTTTCATGTGTGCAGCACTCTGGAGCGGAGCATAAATGACACATACATGTGCACACACAAACGTGTGCATATGCACACACACACATACACACCGTGCCCTGCATTCCTGGTCAATTCCCCCAGTGCTGTTTGCCTTGTACATTACATTCATACACCACCTTGACAAGGATTAAAAGGATTAGCTCTTATCAAGAGCTTTGTATCTCCAAAGCTCTTACCGACATCAGCTAATTAAACAGACAGTCCCCTTTCCTTGGCTGTAGTATGTACAAAGTGTAGGACATGAGTTGACAAGACTCAGGTTCTAGTCCCAGGTGGCAAGTGATGCCTTGTTGTATGAGTCACAGCCTCTCTGAGGCTCAAAATCCTCAGCCTGCCCATCCCCCTTCTCAGGGTGGCTCTGAAATCAAATGCATGAAATCATTTTATAAAGAATCTTCCCCATTCCATTGTTATCTTCCTCAATATCATCATGGCAGCAGCCACCACTCATATTTATTAGGGTTATGATGGGCCAAACTCTATGCTAAAAGCTATGCAATCGACATCATCTCATTTAAGCCTCACGCCCACCCCCATGAGCTCACTATTATGGTATCCCGTGCAAGAGAGGAAGACATAGAGAATTTAAGTGACTGAATCAAGAGCAGTCAGCTAGGAAGTAACTGAACTCAGCTATAAATTTAGGGCTTTCTAACTCCACAACCCAAGCTCTTTTAAACACTGGTCTATACAGAGATTAGCTAACATCCTCAACGTCTTCACCATCCAAGTTCACAAGGCAGAGTCCAACCCTTCCTTCCTGGAATGATGTTGTCTATCCTGCATCCCCATCACCCATGCACAGACCCCTACATATTATGAGGATAACTGGGTTGAAATGCCTTTTCTTGCACAAACCCAGATTTGCATCATGTGCTCATACCCTCTCTCCTCTCCCAGATCTAAGTTCCTGGAAGTCTCTTCTCCTTGTGTTCCCTGCCTGCCTGTCCCCACCCCCACCCACAGCAGTGCCCCAGTTCAGGATTCCACACATAGGGGAGGCTCACTGCCATGGTGTGGTCTCAGCCTGGCCCAGGAGAAACACCTCCTCTTTCTTTTATAGATATAACAGGCAAAGCCCCAAAGCCAGTTACCAACCACTACAGGGCAGCTCAATTCGCCACGTCACTGATGAGGATTAACATTTACAACTTCCATGACCACATCTAAGAATTCACTCTAGCTGAGCTCTTTTGCCTTCATTCAAGTAATCAGTTCCTGTCAAGAAAGATGAGAAAAACTCTTAGGATTTCCACCCATCACGGTATATCTCACATGCCATGCATTTCATATAGAGACTTGGGCTCAGTCAATTCTTTCAAATATTATCACCCTTAAACAAGGCTAATAAGGTTTCTTTTTTATGCTTCAAAGGTCTTAGTAGGAAAGGGAATTTGAAGAGATCAATCAGTAATGAACTATCCATTAAACATTATTTATCCAATACTGAGAACAACGAAGTATTTAATAAAATCTCTGCTTTCTGGAAGTTTAAAATATTGGATAAGCAGAAAAACTAGCAAGCTAAACAGTGAGGATCACCTGAATGGGCTCCTGACCTAGAAATATGGCAAGAAATCATTCATTCATTCATTTAAATAAATACCATTTGATAGTAGTTTCTATTGAAGGTGGGTGCTATGGAAGTTCACTTTGGGAGAGGTGTCAAAAGGAACACACATCTCCCTGGCAACGTGGGAGAGGATTCCCAGGGATGAATCCAGACCTGGCACCATGGGATCAACAATTCCATCCTGACCAAATGGGGGAAAAGAAGTGTAATCAATAAAGTATCAGTGGCAGAGAGAGTTCAAATAGAGTTGAGAGACTACTTTGGAGGTTGCTCTTACCCAAGCTTCAAGTAGACATGCTACCTATCATAACCTGCCAACCCACAACTAGGACCATTTCAGCCAATCCTAAAGAACACCTAGGGCAATATATAAGTTCCACAAGGGTTCCAGGCACTAGAGTAACTTGCCAGAAACCTATAACCTCCTCATGGGTCCCTGGTCCAGATAAGTCCTGAAACCTAGCCCAGCCTTTCCAGAACATCAGATAGTTCCACCTCCCTACCCCATATCAGTGACAGACCCTCTTCCAATAGCAAAAATTTAGAATTTCCATAGCCCAAACAACCCCAATGAGAGGTATGGAAAGACCAAAGGTGATGGTAGAATTATACACAGAAGACAGGACGTAAATGAAAAAGAATATCATTAAATTGATATCTCTTTTAGTCTCCAATATTTTAGATGGGCTAGAAGTAAAAACCTAAAATTGTGGAATTGTAACCCATGTGAAAGTCTGAAATATGCTCTACAACTAATTGTGGTGCTGTGCTTGGAAATGTACAGCTTTTTTGTATATATGCTATTATTCACAAAAAAAAGAAGGAAAAAATGTTGATTGTGATGATAAAAAAGTATTTAAGCCCTCTAGCCTCCTATATTCTGGAGCAGCTAGAAGGAAAATATGAGAGGATCATATGGTAGCGTATGACAGACTCTGGGGTCTATCCTGTAACCACTTTTTGAAGAGTGCTTTGAAAACTATTGCTTTTTCATTTCTTTGCTTTGTGCATGTTATAATATACAATTAAAAAGTTAAAAAAAAATCTATTCACCGAAATAAAAAAAAAAAAAAGGAATACACATCCTCAGAGAGCTTGGAGGAAATGGGATGGGGAAGCAAGTGACTAC
>PVIY010052843.1:0-14996 GCA_004026745.1 Myrmecophaga tridactyla
ATTAAAAAATTTCACACCTAAAATTGAGCTGCCAAAGGCTACAATTTAGCAGCATATGCATAACTTGCTGAAAGAGATTGAGCAAGAGATAATTTTAAGAGGAAAGAAATAAACCAAACAAACTGAAATAAACAATATAATTTCTTGTGGATTCAGTAATATTGCAGTAATTACCTCTCATAATTTTAAACAAAACTTATATCAGAGAAACATCCAGATACTTACAAAAAAGGTGTTAAATCCATTCTGTTATGAAGTATAGAAGATATGTTAAAAAAAATTTCAGAAAATGAGTAAAAAGAGAAGATGAAATTAAAAGGATTAAGCCTGCGATTCTGACAGCTATGTGAATAGGTTAAAAACAGAGGAACAAAAAGGTCTGTAAAGGGTGTTACTGGTGATGGAGGACAAGCACTTGACCCCCTTATATTTCTGAATATTCTGACTTAGAGATGGAGAAAGAATTAACATAGACAATCAAATGTTACAGAAACATGTTTCAGCTGAGTTATTTATCTCTTTCAGATCACTTTCAAATCTATGCATGGGGAAGCCTTTTAAACCTAAAAATAATTATCTATTTTTTTCCCAGATCTGATGTAGTTCAGAAGGAATTTAGCCATGAAGAACCATACAGTGGTGACAACATTCAGTCTACTTGGACTGACAGATGACCCCAATTGGCAAATTGCAATTTTCCTTTTTCTATTTCTAACATATTTATTGAGTATCACTGGAAATTTAACAATCATCCTGCTCACCCTGGTGGATTCCCACCTCAAAACACCTATGTATTTCTTCCTTAGGAATTTCTCCTTATTAGAAATCTCATTGACATCTGCCTGCATCCCTAGATTCCTGGTCAGCATTGTGACTATGGATAAAACAATTTCCTATGATGCTTGTGTAACACAATTATTTTTTCTCATCTTCTTGGGTGCATCAGAGTTTTTTCTGTTGGCTGCCATGTCCTATGACCGCTATGTGGCCATCTGCAAACCCCTTCATTATGCCAGTACCAGCTGGTCCTCAACTCCTGTACCCAGCTGGTCCTCAACTCCTGGTTGAGTGGGCTATTAACCATCTCTCCTGGCCTTATCATGGGCCTGGAGTTAGAATTCTGTGATGCCAATATTATTGACCATTTTGCCTGTGACTATTCTCCTGTCCTGAAGCTCTCCTGCACAGATGCACATGTCATAGAACTGTTAAGTTTTATTTTAGCCATTGTCACACTCCTGGTTACATTGGCCCTGGTGACACTCTCTTATGCAAATATCATAAGAACAATTCTGAAGATCCCTTCTGCCCAGCAGAGGAAAAAGGCATTTTCTACCTGTTCCTCCCACATGATTGTTGTTTCTATCTCTTATGGCAGCTGCATTTTTATGTATATTAAGCCTTCTGCAGAGGAAAGGGTATCTTTAAACAAGGTGGTAGCACTACTCAGCTCTTCAGTTGCACCTGCCTTAAATCCATTTATATATACTCTAAGAAATAAACAAGTGAAACAAGCCCTAAAGAATATAATAAAAAAAACAGTTTTTTATTACCTTAAAATAATAGCTTTGGCTTTTATAAAAGCATATCACTAAAGCTTATTGAAAAGTGCCACATATATCAACTACCATTTTAACATATTCATTTATTTTACTTTTATATGATGAGAATGATTAAAGTCAATCAGAAGCAGTCTTTTAGTCTTATTTTCTGTATTAATGTTCCTTTATCCATTGCTGGAATCACTTAATTCTTTTAACTTAATTCTTTGATCTTGTCCAACTTCAAAATATTCAGTTAGGAATTCATTTTGGAAATACAATATCTTCATGTGTTTTGTGCACAGATGTACCTACAATATAGACTATCTTTGAATTCTATATTTTTCACTTGTAGAAATAATTTTCTTTATATACTACAGAGTGTATATATTTTAGCAATATATATGATATCTCCAGAAACATATTATTGAACTTCAATAACAGTATTTATGTTTAGGCTTAGAAATTTTCCAAATTTCTATTGATCTGTAAATCAAATGAAAGCCTTTTTCATTTAGATGAGAGTGCTTAACAACAGAAGCTATTTAAAAATATATGGGTAGACTATGCCACAGACATTAAGTACATGCTGAATCTTATTTTTCCCCTATTATTTATTTTTATTCCATATGTAATACTTGTCTGTTGACAAGGTAGATAAAAGTAGCATCAGACACAAGGTTTTCACAATCATGCAATCACATTATGAATGCTATATCATTATACAATCATCTTCAAGAAACATGGCTACTGGAACACAGCTCTCCATTTTCAGGCAGTTCCTTCCACCCTCTCCATTACATCTTGAATAACAAGGTGATATCTACTTAATGCATAACAATAACCTCCAGGATAACCTCTCAACTCTGTTTGGAATCTCTCAGCCACTGACCCTTTGTCTCCTTTCACTCTTCCCCCTTTTAGTCAAGAAGGTTTTCTCAATCCCTTGATGCTGAGTCTCAGCTCATTCTAGGATTTCTGTCCCATGTTGCCAGGAAGGTCCACACCCCTGGAAGTCATGTCCCACACAGACAGGGCGAGAGTGGTGAGTTTGCTTCTTGTGTTGGCTGGAGAGAGAGGCCACATCTGAGCAACAAAAGAGGTTCTCTTGGGGGTGACTCAGTCCTAATTTTAAGTAGGCTTGACCTATCCTTTGTGGGGTTAAGTTTCATATGAACAAACCCCAAGACTGGGAGCTCAGCCTATAGCTTTCGTTGTACACACTCCTTGTGAGAATATCAAGAATTCAACTGGGGAAGTTGAATTTTCTGCTGTTCTCACCATTCCCTGAAGGGTACTTTGCAAATGCTTTTTTATTCACTGGTCAAATCACTCTGGAATTTATCGGGGCATCACTCTGGATAAGCCTATAAAATTTCATGTCCTACTCAAGGTTCCATGTACATATGGTGTTCAATTCAGGTGTCTACACAAGTTATATTAGGAAATGCACTAGTCAAAATATAAATTTTGTACCAAATAAACATTTTTTGCTTTAGTCTCACATATAAGTTGAAATTTTAAAATATTAATTACCATCTATTTTCAGCACCCTGCAGTAATGATATTCCTTTGTTCTTCCTCATGCAAAAACATTTTTAAAATTTGTACTTTTAGTCACTGGCATTATACACTCTAGGCATTCCTAGATTATACCATCTCAATCTTTATCATCTATCTTTTTTTCTGGTTTCATTTGTACCCCCAGCCCTCCTCCCTCTATCGTTCACACATTCAGCTTCATTCAGTGTTTTAACATAATTGTGTTAGGTAGTATTGTGTTGTCCATTTCTGAGTTTTTACATTCAGTCCTGTTGCACAATCTGTATTCCTTCAGCTCCAGTTACCCAATATTTTACCCTATTTCTATCTCCTAATGGTCTCTGTTACCAACGAAATTCTCCACGTTTATTCACTAATGTCAGTTCATATCAGTGAGACCATACAGTATTTGTCCTTTAGTTTCTGGCTGATCTCACTCAGCATAATGTCCTTAAGGTCCATCCATATTGTTACATGCTTCAGAACTTTATTCTGTCTTACAGCAAAACAATGTTCCATGTATGTGTATACCACAGTTTGTTTAGCCACTTGTCTGTTGATGGACATTTTGGCTGTTTCCATCTCTTTGCAATTATAAATAATGCTGCTATAAACACTGGTGTGCAAATGTCCGTTTGTGTCCTTGCCCTCATGTCCTCTGAGTAGATGCCTAGCAATGGTATTGCCGGGTCATATGGCAATCCTATATTTAGCTTTTTGAGGAAGCACCAAACTGCCTTCCACAGCAGTTGTACCATTTGACATTCCCATCAATAGTGGATAAGTGTGCCTCTTTCTCCACATCCACTCCAGCACTTGCCATTTTCTGTTTTATTGATAATGGCCATTCTGGTGGGTGTGAGATGATATCTCATTGTGGTTTTGGTTTGCATTTCTCTAATAGCCAGGGAAGTTGAGCATCTCTTCATGTGCCTTTTGGCCATTTATATTTCCTATTCTGAGAAGTGTCTGTTCAAGCCTTTTGCCCATTTTGTAATTGGGTTGGCTACCTTTTCGTTGTTGAGTTGAACAATTTCTTTATAAATTCTGGATACTAGCCTTTAACTGATATATTGTTTCCAAATACTTTCTCCCATTGTTTAGGCTGTCTTTTTACTTTCTTGATGAAGTTCTTTGATGTGCAAAAGTGTTTAATTTTGAGGAGTTCCTATTTATTTATTTATTTCTTCAATGCTTTTGCTTTGGGTGTAAGGTCTATAAAACCGCCTCCAAGTATAAGATTTATAAGATATTTCCCTACATTTTCTTCTAACAGTTTTATGGTCTTAGATCTAATGTTTAAGTCTTTGATCCATTTTGAGTTAACTTTTGTATAAGGTATGAGATATGGGTCCTCTTTCATTCTTTTGCATATGGATATCCAGTTCTCTAGGCACCATTTATTGAAGAGACTGTTCTGTCTCAGTTGGCTTCACTGACTTATCAAACATCAATTCTCCATAGATGAGAGGGTCTATATCTGGACACTCTATTTGATTTCATTGGTCAATATATCTGTCTTTATGCCAGTATCATGCTGTTTTGGTCACTGTAGCTTCCTAATACACCTTAAAGTTGGGTAGTGTGAGACCTCCGACTTCATTTTTTTTTTCTCAGGATACTTTTAGTTATTTGGGGCACCCTGCCCTTCCAGATAAATTTGGTTATTGGTTTTTCTATTTCTGAAAAGTAAGTTTTAGGGATTTTAATTGGTATTTCATTGAATCTGTAAATCAATTTATGTAGAATTGACATCTTAACTATATTTTAGTCTTCGAATCCATGAACATGGTATGCCCTTCCATCTATTTAGGTCTTCTGTGATTTCTTTTAACAGATTCTTGTAGCTTTCTCTGTATAGGTCTTTTGCCTCTTTAGTTAAATTTATTCCTAAATATTTTATTCTTTTGGTTGTAATTATAAATCGAATGTATTTCATGATATCCCCCTCAGATTGTTCATTACTAGTGTATAGAAACACTACAGATTTTTGAGTGTTGATCTTGTATCCTGCCACTTTGCTGTACTCATTTATTAGCTCTAGTAGTTTTGCTGTGGATTTTTTTGGGTTTTTCGATGTATAGTATCATATCATCTGCAAACAGTGAGAGTTTTTCTTCTTCCTTTCCAATTTTGATGTCTTGCATGTCTTTTTCTTGTCTCATTGCTCTGGTTAGAACTTCCAACACAGTGTTGAGTAACAGTGGTGATAGTAGACTTCCTTGTCTTGTTCCTGATTTTAGGGGGAAAGTTTTCAGTTTTTCCCCATTGAGGATGATGTTAGCTGTGGGTTTTTCATATATTCCCTTTATCATTTTGAGAAAGTTCCCTTCTATTCCTATCCTTTGAAGTGTTTTCAACAGGAAAGGATGTTGAATTTTGTCAAATGCCTTTTCTGCATCAATTTAAATGATCATGTGGTTTTTCTGCTTTGATTTGTTGATATGGTGTATTACATTAATTGATTTTCTTATGTTGAACCATCTTTGCAAACCTGGGTTGAATCCTACTTGGTCATGATGTATAATTTTTTAAATATTTTGCTGGATTCGTTTTGCTAGAATTTTCTTGAGGATTTTTGCATCTATATTCATTAGAGAGATTGGCCTGTAGTTTTCTTTTTTTGTAATATCTTTGGCTTTGGTATGAGGGTGCTGTTGGCTTCGTAGAATGAGTTAGGTAGCTTTCCCTCCTCTTCAATTTTTTTGAAGAGTTTGAGCAGGATTGGTACTAATTCTTTCTTGAATTTTTGATAGAATTCACATGTGAAGCCATCTGGTCCTGGACTTTCTGTTTTGGGAACTTCTTAATGACTGATTCAATTTCTTTACTTGTGATTGGTTCATTGAGGTTGTCTAATTCTTCTCGAGTCAAAGTTGGTTGTTCATGCCTTTCTAGAAAGTTGTCTATTTCATCTACATTGTTGTATTTATTAGCATAAAGTTGTTAATAGTATCCTGTCATTAATTCCTTTATTTCTGTGGGGTCAGTGGTTATGCCTCCTCTTCCATTTCTGATCTCATTTATTTGCATCCTCTCTATTCTTCTTTTTGTCAATCTTGCTAAGGGTCCATCAATCTTATTGATTTTCTCATAAAGCCAGCTTCTGGTTTTGTTGATTTTCTCAATTGCTTTCATGTTCTCAATTTCATTTATTTCTGCTCTAATCTTCATTATTTCTTTCCTTTTGCTATCTTTGGGGTTATTTTGCTGTTCTTTCTCTACTTCTTCCAAGTGGACAGTTAATTCCTCAATTTTTACCCTTTATTCTTTTTTGATATAGGCATTTAGGGCAATAAACTTCCCTCTTAGTACTGCCTTTGCTGCTTCCCATAAGTTTTTATATGTGGCGTTTTCATTTTCATTTGTCTCGAGATATTTACTGATCTCTCTTGTAATTTCTTCCTTGACCCGCTGGTTGTTTAAGAGTGTGTTGTTGAACCTCCACATATTTGTGAATTTTCTGGTATTCTGCCTATTATTGATTTCCAACTTCGTTCCTTTATGATCTGAGAAAGTCTTTTGCATGATTTCAATCTTTTTAAATTTGTTGAGACTTGCTTTGTGACCCAGCATATGGTCTATCCTAGAGAATGACTCATGAACACTTGAGAAAAAGGTGTATCCTGCTGTTGTGGGGTGCAATGTTTTATAAATGCCTGTTAAGTCTAGCTCATTTATTGTATTATTCAAATTCTCTGTTTCTTTAATGATCCTCTGTCTAGATGTTCTGTCCATTGATGAGAGTGGCGAATTGAAGTCTCCAACTATTATGACAAAATAAAAAGAGATGTGTCTATTTCTCTTTTCAGTGTTTGCCACATGTGTTTTGGGGCATTCTGTCTCGGTGCATAAATATTTGTGATTGTTATGTCTTCTTGATAAAGTGTTCCTTTTATTAATACATAGTATCCTTCTTTGTCTCTTTTAACTGTTTTACATTTGAAGTCTAATTTGTTGGATATTAGTATAGCTACTCTTGCTCTTTTCTGGTTGTTATTTGCATGAAATATCTTTTCCCAACCTTTCACTTTCAACCTATGTTTATACTTAGGTCTAAGATGTGTTTCCTGTAGACAGCATATACGTGGGTCCTGTTTTTAAATCTATTCTGCCAGTCTATGTCTTTTGATTGGGGAGTTTAATCCATTAACATTTAGTGTTATTACTCTATGGGTAGTACTATTTTCTACCATTTTGCCTCTTGGATTTTATATGTCATATCTAATTTTCTTCTTTTTACCTTTACTCATGGTCTTCATTTCTACACTCTTCTCCACATCTCTCTCTTCTGTCTTTTCATATCTATCTCTAGTGCTCCCTTTAGTATTTCTTGCAGAGCTGGTCTCTTGGTCACAAATTCTCTCAGTCATTTTTTGATTGAAAATGTATTAATCTCTCCCTCATTTTTGAATGACCATTTTGCTGGATATAGAATTCTTGGTTGGCAGTTTTTCTCTTTTAGTAATTTAAATATATCATCCCCTGTCTTCTCACCTCCATGGTTTTTGCTGAGAAATCTACACAGTTTTATTGAACTTCCCTTGTATGTGATGGATTGCTTTTCTTTTGCCGCTTTCAAGATTCCCTCTTTCTCTTTGACCTCTGACATTCTGATTAGTAAGTGTCTTGGAGTACGTCTATTCGGACCTATTCTCTTTGGGGTACACTGAACTTCTTAGATCTGTAATTTTAAGTCTTTCATAAGAGTTGGGAAATTTTTAGTGACAATTTCCTCCATCAGTTTTTCTCCTCCTTTTCCCTTCTTTTCTCCTTCTGGGACACCCACAACACATATATTCATGTGCTTCATATTGTCATTCAATTTCCTGAGTCCCTGCCCACATTTTTCCATTTTTTCCCTATATTTTCTTTTGCTTATCAGATTTCAGATGTTCCATCCTCCAGTTCACTAATCCTGTCTTCTGCCTCTTGAAACCTAACATTGTAGGTTTCCATTATTTTTTCATCTCTTCTATTGTGCCTGTCATTCCCATAAGTTCCATAATTTGTTTTTTCAGACTTTCAATTTCTTCTTTTTGTTCATTCCTTGCCTTCTTTATATTGTCCCTCCATTCATTGATTTGGTTTTTGATGAGGTTTTCCATGTCTGTTCATATATTCTGAATTAATTGTTTCAACTCCTGTATCTTGTTTGAATTGTTGGTTTGTCCCTTTGACTGGGCCATATCTTCAGTTTTCCTAGTGTGATTAGTTATTTTTTTGTTGGTGTCTAGGGATTTACTTACCTTATGTTCTAGTTTGCTAGCTGCAAGTGTGCAATATACCAGAAACGGAATGGCTTTTAACAAGGGGAATTTAATAAGTTGCTAGTTTACAATTCTAAGGCTGAGAAAATGTCCCAATTAAAACAAGTCTATAGAAGTGTCCAATCTAAGGCATCCATCCAGGGAAATATACCTTGGTTCAAGAAGGATGATTAAGTTCAGGGTTTCTCTCTCAAGTGAGAAGGCACATGGCAAGCACAGTCAGGGCTTCTCTCCTGGCTGGAAGGGCATATGGCGGACATGGCATCATCTGCTAACTTTCTCTCCTGGCTTCCAGTTTCATGAAACTCCCTGGGAGGTGTTTTCCTTCTTCATCTTCAAAGCTCGCTGGCTCGTGGACCCTCTGTTTCGTGGTGCTGCAACATTCTCTGCACACTCAGAATCTCCTATTCTCCAAAATATTTCCTCATTTATAGGACTCCAATAAACCAATCAAACCTCCCCCAAATGGGTGGAGACATGTCATCACCTAATCCAGTTTAACAGCCACTCTTGACTAAATCACATCATCCAGGGAGATGATCTGATTACAGTTTCAAATATACAGTATTGAACAGGGACCATTCTACCTTTATGAAATGGGATCTTGATTAAAACATGGCATAATTCCTTTCAAGCCAGCACACCTTAATTAGTTGATTCTGGAGATTGTTTTCACTTCTTTTATCTAGGGTTTTCTTGATGGATGAATTTGTTGGCTGTCTGTTCTTTCACATTCATTTCAGCTTCTTCTGGACCTCTAGCTTAGGTTTTGTCTAACAAAGGAGAATTTTTCAGTTCTTGTTTTCTTGTTTCTTGCCCTGCCTATATGGTGCCTTTTCCCCCCCACCCTGAGGAGGGTCTGCTTAGGTATTATAGACCCCAGCTGGAATTTCCCAGACCAAACTGGTCTCCTGTCAGGAGGAAAGAGTCAACCTGCATCAGTTTTCCCTGAGGGTGAGACCCAGCAGGTTGAAAGACTTTCCTGTGAAGTCTCTGGACTCTGTTTTTCTTATCCTGCCCAGTATGCAGTGCTTGTCTGCCTGCAGGTCCCATCAGCATTAAGATGATGCCATACCTTTAACTTTGGCAGAGTCTCCCTGAGTTCTGGGGGGGGCGGTGCTCACAGCCAATCCAGCTGGTCCAGACTGGTGTACGTTGTGTGTCCGGTCACTGACGTGGCCCCAGGGGCTGTTCTGTACTGTTACTGGTTATTTAGTAGCTGTTATGGAGGACGAACTAAATCACGCACCTTGCTAAGCTGCCATCTTGGCACTGTCTCCACAGTACCTACATGCTGAATCTTAAATTCATTTCTAGGTTTTAAAATTCAAACCCTATGCAGGAAATAATTATGCAATATTGGCTGTTATATACATTGATGGTTTTACTTGATCTGGAAAAACAAGGGAATGAATAACAACTATCCTGAAATATTTCAAAATCCAAATTAAATCTGTATAATTATTGAGACACAAATAAAACTTATGTTTGAGATTTTTGAGAAATACATTTTAATGTATGCAGAGCTTGTAATACTAGGATTCACCTTGTAATATTTTGCCATGTATTATCTGTGTGTGCTTCTTTGCATATGTCCTTCCGTTTTATGGTATTCCTTTCTTTTTATTCCACATATCATGTTTTGAATAATCACTAATGTTCTTCTAGCTTCTCTTGAGAGATCGCTCTCTCTTTCATGCTATACTTTTTTATTCAGTATGTATCTCAACACCGTCGTCAAAAAGCATATTTGTTTAATTAGAAATTCAAAGGGTAAATGATGGCACTTAATTGTTTTACATTTAATTCCTTATTTAGCAACTCTTTTGTTCTCTTTCCTTTTACCATGACTTACATTTCTTCATAGCACATAGAAATAACAATTATCCTAGGATTAATTATCTGTTTGAAATATGGGAATATCAGGTCAGTGAAAATAGGGGCTTTAATTTGTTCACCCCTCTATTCACAAAGCCCAACACTCTGTCTGGTACATAATGCTGCTCAATTATAGATAATAGCAAATACCAACCTTAGAATTATATCTTTGAAATTTGCCTTAGTATTTGTTTATTTTAGCACCCCCCCCCTTTTTTTTTGCACAGGCAGGCACCAGGAATTGAACTTGGGTCTCTGTTATCACCCTTTTTAAATATACTTTGTCAGAAGTTTTTCTGAATACCCTATGTTTGTTCATGGTAAACAAAAGGCACATACTCTATTCATAAGGGTAATGCTGTTTTGTGTTTAAATGAGGTTACAAATATTTCATTTTACTTAACTTTTCAACTCAATCTAATAATATTTTGTTTAGTTCAATTGCTGTGTTTAATAATTATTACATTTTGTTTTGCAGAGCTTAACCTGAAAAAATATATATATATATATATCTCCACCTCTGTGCCTATGTATCTATCAATTTTGTATCTATATCTGCAATTATATTTTACTTTAAAAAATCTTTTTTTCTAGTCAGGCCTCTGTGTTTTCTCTTCTTTTCTATGATGACTTTTCCTCCAGGGGTAATATTATCTTCGACATTTTGAACTCCCTATTGTTTGCATACCTTTCAATTTTCTTCTGGTATTTCCTGAATTTTCAGAGAGCTTTTCATTTTAATCTTCTTATCACTGCTTGAATTTGCTACAACATCAAATTTAGTGGACTCTTAAAGATCTGACTTGTAATTCTATTTTACCTCATTTTATTTTGCAAATGTTTATTATATAAGCATCCTTCTTTTATGCCATTTCTTATAATCTTGCTTCCTATTCATTCTCATTATTGGCATAATCAGCTTGTACTTTTCTCTGTTTATATTTCCCTTTTAATAAAACCACTTTTTTTTTACAGTATTGAACTTACCAAGCCAGCTCTGAAACTGATTTCTGAATATGCCACTTTTTTTTTCATTTCCTTTCTTGTTCTCTTTCTTTCTTACTTTTTTATTTAGTGAGTTGGGTTGTGTTCTTTATTTTTCTTCATATTTTCCTTTGCATTATTTTCTATACAAAAATTTTTCTCTCTGTTTTTCATTCTTTCCTCTTTATGACAACCAAATATGCTGCAATGTTATGTACTTATATGGCACACAGCAGTTTACTGCTCTCATTATTATTTTTCCTCTGTGATATACTCCAGTAAAATGTTGACAAATTATCTAATTCTTTGAACTAAGGAACTCAAAAAAATATTAGAAATATCAAGATTTTGCCTAAAAGGCTTGTATATGTGTAGTATCATATCAAAATCCATGGAATTGCCACTTTTGTGTTAGCAGTATGTATCTATTAGAGATAAATGTTATGCACAAAAACATCACAAGACTATTTCACAAATTAAAAGTTACGAGGATAGAGATATATTAAGAGCAAAGCAAAATAAAATAATACCTTTGTCTCTGAATCTGTGTTCAGAGAATGATGAAGATTCACCTTCTTTCTCCCATTTTCAGGTGTACTCAATTTCTTGAGTAATTACTTCATAGGCTTGGTACTGATGAGAATGATTTTCATTTTCTTCCTTTTTAATACTTATTTTCTAAATAAAAATCCACTTTCCTTTATTAGTGAAGGCCCTTTAGGGATCTTGTGTTGATTCTTTGCAATTTTCATGATGGTGAAAGTTTTCATTATAAACTCTTTCCAGAAGTATTTTATAACCATGGAACTAGAGACTTCAGAGAACATTTTTACACAAGTTCCTTTTTAAATCCATAATATTCCAACTCCATCTTCCTAGGCAGATAAGTATTCACATCTCCATCTTTCCATTCCCCAAAAGTTACTCTAAAATTCTTTTAGATGATGGCCTTATTTTTATTGTCTTCTTCAATTTGTATAAACTTTCCATCATTTACAAATACTTTACCATGGATTTTCACATGAATAATTAATCTGCTATATATAATTTGTCAAATTTAACTAAAGGCTCCAATATCACTATTTCTGCAGACACTCTCTCTCTTACTTAAAGTAGGACTCTAAAAGAAAGCAGCACATTAAAGGTGTGAGATTATATTTCTATGCATTTTGATTGCTATCATGAACCTCTAAATGTCCAAGTCTACATTTCGCTTGCATGCAAGAGATTGAAAAGGCCCTGTTCAAGTAAGGAGATGATCGTTATGGAAATAATACACTTCTTATTTTACAAGGAAGAGGATAATATTAATTATTCACTGGAGAGGAATTTAAAGATAATCAGAAACAATATGAATCTCTGAAGTTTAAATACATGTATATTACAAAAATGTGCTAATAAGTTGGATTGTTTTCCAATAAAATTTATTTTAAAAATAATTAAAATTATCAAAATGCTTAAATTCCTAGAATTTCTTACCGATTTAAAATTAACTAATTTCTTACTGTCACTTATGCAAACAGAAATCTTTGATACCTAATAAACTGTAAACAAACATATTAAACGAAATGACAGTAAATCTGGTGAGCAGCATCATATGTAATATTGCATGAGAGTATCAAACCCAGTTTCATATTAATGAAAACAGCAAAAACCCTAAATTTACACTCTCCATAGGTAAACTTCCATGAATACAACATTTATGTAGGGAAAATCTTCTAAAAGCAAATCTTTTATTTGCTTCAGCACAGAGTCGAGTGATGCATTTACACATTGAATGAATGTTTATTAGCACTAAGGTCAGGGCTTTAGGATCTGAGAATGTAGTATTGAACCTGAATGCAAAGAAAATACTGTGTGAATTATAAAAGAAAAAATTCAACATATCATGTTTGTGCTATATTCATTATGAACCAAACCCTTGATGAAATGATTGAAATGCCTCTTTCCCATTTCTAAATATTGTCATAGTTTGAAATGAGATACAAATTACGTAGAGTAAAACATTCCCACTTTAAGGATACAGTATAATGAATTTGCTCAGACATGTATATATCGTACATATCATAAATGCATATCTATATAACCAGAAAAAAGGGGGTGATCTGATAATTTATAATTGATACATGAAAATAAATATATTAATCAAGAAATGGAATAAGGTATATAGTGAGATTTAATAAACAATCTACTAGTTTGGTTCTCTATATATTACTGTAATGAACAAAAGATTATATGTAGAATATATGTTTTCATTATTCTTTTATTTTTCTGGGATGAAGCTTTATTGAACAGTTCATGGACATATATTTCACTTGAATGAAGAAGTATGGGGATATTTCTCCCAGGGTAAGACCAGGGTAAGAACAGGAGAAAAAAATCACCACAGCTAGAAACACTGAGGAATGAGCACTGCACTTAAAAGTGAAACATTTTTAATTAGGCAGCCTTGGGAAAATTACTGAGATGACTAAGAACAGTAACCAGAACTTTAAGGGACTCCATTTGAGTTTCTAGAGAAGAGAGCTGGCAGACACATCACTCCCTTTCTTATGCAAGGATAAAAAACTGGGCAAAGTGCAAATTAATGACTTTTCTTAAAAGCATGCTGCAGTTAAGATTGCATTGAAGATGACTAACAGTTAAACTGAGAGAGACACAGGTGCCAGCAGGAAGAAACAGTTATCACATTGTTTCTTTTCTGTAGCAAAAAAAGCATCCTTAAACCCTTTATAAACCTGTAAAAAGATTCAGAATTCAGTCAGAGATTTTATTGAATTGCTAAATGCTGAGTGTGAGCAATCAGGAGAGTAGGAAACCTCTAGGGGCCCAGAGATGGGAATTTGGGCTCCTACAACAAACTTGAAGCACAGCCCAACACCTAGCTAGATTAAAGCAAAAGTCCACACTAAAGTTCTACCAGAAGGAAAGGCATTTTCAACTTCAAGCATAATAAAAAAAAAATTACCTCAGAGTCAATTGTCATCAACAATTTGAGATTCTTTCAATAAAAAACTAATGAGACATACTTAAAGTAGAGATATACCAGTCCAAATAACCAAGCAATCATCAGAACTGGAACCTGGTAAGACAGACATTTTGAACAAATCAGACAGGGAAACTAAAAATGAAATAACCATGGTTAATATGGAAAAGCTTAATGGAGGAGGTATATAATATACACAATTTTATAATTATAATTTATTAATATGTAAAAGACAAATGGTGGCAGTAGATTGCATACATAGTTTAATGATAATAATTTCAGTAGAGAATTGGAAACTGTAAGAAAGACTAAAATGGAAATGCTAGAAATAGAAAAACTCTCACATGAATAGTAATGAAAAATAGTATACTTAATCTACTAACATTTGCACAGGGCATGTTAGTAGACTAAGTAAAGTCAAGGAAGAAACAGGGAGCTTGAAGTCAGATCAAAAGATGTCTCCAACTCTAATTCCATACCACCTAATTCATTTTAAGTTTTCTCCACATTTTGTTCACTAACCTCCAATTCCAGTAGTGAGGAACCTGGCTTCCACCAACCAACATCCTTTTGTTTTTATTTTTTCAATTCCAGCATGCATATATAGTGGTTTTAGAAATGCTATCTTATAACTCTGTGGGAATCAACTTTACCACTTTACACTACAGTACTCAACTAATGTTCTTTTTGTCCTTACCCTTACAATCCACAATCATCTCCAATATTACTTTGTCAGCCACTTTTTACCCCATCCTTTTCACTTAGGTTATACTACAGTATAGTAATACATTTAGA
>PVIY010052844.1:0-15002 GCA_004026745.1 Myrmecophaga tridactyla
TACCAATGCAAGCCTTTCAGATTATTTCAAATATATAATATATTGATACATTCACAAATCAAAAGAGCATTTTAAAATATCTTGCTCTTACCCATCGTCCATCTACCCTGTTCCTCATATATTTTTCTTTTACCTACAGCAAACATTTTCATCTCTGCACTTTTACAATTAATTCTTCAATTATTATAGTGGCATGGTAAATTTTAAACAGATGATGATCTTTCAAGTCATTTTCCAAAGTCCAATATATAGAATCTTGAAAATGAACTTCTGTAATTTATTTTACAGGTACAAATAAAATAAAATAATAGATCTTGACTCTCAAATGCACAATATAATAAATAAATATCAAACATATGGCTAGTTTTCTTTATAATCCAAAATAAAAATAAGAATGTGTGGTAGTTTGAAGCTGTTATGCACTCCAGAAAAGGCCATGTTCTTTTAATCCATCCTGGCAGGTGCAGAACTATAACTGGGACCTTTTGGTTAGGTTATTTCAACTGAGATGTGACCCACCCCATTTAAGGTCTTAATCCTTTACAAGAGGATAAAACACATGCAGAAGCTAAAAGATGAAATTCAGAGAAGTTTAGAGAAAAGTTCTAAAGAAGCTAAGTGAAGCCCTACAGAAAACAGAGAGGAAGCCACTGAGCACAGAAGCTGAAAGTAACAAAACCCAGGAGAGAAGTACCAGCTGACACCAGCATGCCCGTGTAGCAAAGGTGTCTCAGATGCCAGCAGCCTGCCTTCAGAGTCCAGATATTATTTTGTTAATGCCTTAAGTTGAGTATTTTCATGGCCTAAAGACTGTAAATTCGAAGTTAATAAATCCCCATTGTATAAGCCAACTAATTTCTGGTGTATTGCATTTCATCTGCTTTACTGAACCAAAACAGAATGTACCAATGGAAACTTTGTATAAAACCTTTGTCACATTTGGCAGGACCTTTAAAATTAAGGAGATGATGATTTGGGCTTATTTACATTGATTTTCATGCATTAACTTGAGAAGAATATTAAGGAAAAAATATGTGTTGGCAAAAATTAAAATAGGAGTAATTCAGAAGTACTGACTACACAGAAGTCTCAAAGGGAAAAAAATTCCATGACCATAAGTATTTGAGCTTGCATGATACAAGTATAAGAGACAAAGCATAGTCACTAAGGCAGGTTATAAGGTTCAAACCAACGAAGATGTGTTGCTTGCTGTAATTTGCAATTACAGGAAAAACATAGTTTATATGAAATACACCTTCTTAGACTATCTGAAGCAATGCAATATCAGAAATATTTCATGAAGTAATACTATAGATAGTCAATGTTATTCCTCAGTTAAATTAGATGGAATTAATTACCATGCGTACATTAAAATAAACATTTAACTTGGGTCTTTAGAAACAAACACAAAGTAAACATTTAAGTACTTCAACTCAATCTTCAACCTTTCCATTATATAGTTAGTAATAAAAATCATCCTTTTACACCAGAGAATAATTTTTTTCTTCAAGGTTTATAACAACAGGTCTCCAGATGGCAGGTATAGAATCAACTCTGCATGTTGACAGCTACGCTTAACATTAAATTAGCAATTTTTAAATATAATCCCTTCACCTTGCAGGGATGCTCTTAATTTAATTACATACATGTTTTAAATTTAATTAACCAAAGAAGGGAAAACAATCAGCCTCATCATATATTGGGAATTACTTTTCAGCAGTGCCTGTTATTTATTAAGAATTAAGTCATAAAATTGATTATGTGTTGCTAGTGATTGAATCACATACCTCATAAAAGACATGTTCAAGTCTTAATCTATGTTCTGTGGGTGTGAACTCATTTGTAAATCAGACTTTTGAAGATGTTATTTTAGTTACTGTGGGGCCAAAGTGAATGAGGGTGGGTCTTAATTCAGTATTACTGAAGTTATTCAAAGCAGAGGAAATTGGATACCAAATGTGAAGCCAAAAATCAGTGCTAACTAGAGGAGCAGGCAGAAGGAGAGAGATTACCATATAATGGAGAGTTGATTGCCTGACTACTACAAACTCCAGGAGAGAGTAAGTCCTGCCAATGCCTAGATGAGGGATTTTTATCCTCTATACTTTGAAACAATTAATTTCTATTGTTTAAATCAAACATTGTGTGGTATGTTTTTCATAGCACACCAGGCAAACTAGGACATGCCATCTAATTAAATACATAGTATTTAGAGCTTTTATTTTTAGCTAAAGTGCATTGCAAAATAGATTATGCAAAAGGTGGTAATATTTGTCTCCTTGTCATATATCTTAGTTTGTAAATCCAACAGATTAGTTGGTTTAAACAACAGAAATTTATCATCTCATTGTTCTGGAGACTACAAGTTCAAAATCAAGCCAAGGGAGAGGCTTCTTGTGTGTGGCAAGGAATCTGAGTATTCCTTCATTTGTGGTGGCCTAACTCAGTCTCTGCTTCTGTGACATAGCCATCTCTCTCTCATTCTGTCTCTATCTCTGTCTCTCTCTTTCTTTCTCTTTGTTTCTCTGTAATTGTGCAAATTTCCTCTCCTCACAAGTACACCAATCACATTGATTTAGGGTCAACTCTAATCCAAATTGGCTTCATCTTAACTAATAACATCTTTCAGGATCCTATTTACAAATAAATTCACATTCACAGGACCAGGGATTAGGTCTTGAAAGTATGCATTTAGGGGAGGGGAAAGGGTAGACCTTTCTATCCTTTACAAAGAGAAAGGGTAGGCCTGAAGTTGAGAGGAAATATCCCCTCCATCTGGGCAGTTTCATGGCTTGGGTTTAAAACTCTGTCGAGTGATGTGTACTTCCCCACAGGTCCATGTCTGTAATTCCATTTGGGATGTGCTTGCTTTTCATGACAAAGGATAAGATTTTTGTCCTTTCACATTACTTGTTTTCACTTTTTTTAAAATTTTATAAAAGTAACAATTGTACACATTTTTAAAAAGATATTAAAAGACTTGTAATAAAGTCCAGCAATTTCTTGTCCTTTCTGTCCATACTTTTTAGTCCTGATCTTTAAAGACAATTACCTTCAATAACAGGTTTGGTAGAGAAAGTTGATGAGTTTACTTGGGGAAATATTGGGTTTGTTGGCAAACAGTTGGCTATCTGTGTCTGAAATTTAGAAAGGAGACATTAGACAGACATAAAAATTTGGTAATTCCCAATACAGAGGCCACAGTTGCAGCTCCCCAAATAATTGTATCTACCTCAAAGGTTACTTTTTAAAACATGTGTAAGATATCCCTTTGCAAAATTGTGACATAAATGCAGAGTATTCTTAAATAATAATTAAAGTGCGTGGTTATGGGAAATTTAATAATGATAAATCTTGGCTTGGCTGTTGTACATCTTGAATTCAATGAGCCAGATATAGTAAGAATAGATAGTTGAGGCACTAAACTAGGTTTAAAATATGGTTTAGAAAAATAGCAATAGACAAGGAATAGAGAAGAAAAAGAAGCAAATCTTGGTTTTTCTTGAGGTCAAACTTAGACTCTCCATCCTGTGGTAGTTCAAAATTTGGAAAGGAAAATTTTAGGGTACTGATTATGTACCAATCTTTGCTGAATGACCAATTTGTCTGAGCATTTTCCTTAAAGATAGACATGATTAAGATTTAATATTACATGAAAAATGGGTATTAAGTAAAATTTGCTTCTTTCTTCCATAAGCACCATGAAAGATTAGCTGCTATGTGAATTATCCCTATGCCAAAAGCAATTACAAAATTGTGCAAAATATTTAAAATGGTTGCTTTCAGACACTGCACAATAGGCAGTATAGACTGTGATTGCTGAGGTTAGGAAAGCAAATGAGGTGAATTCTAAAGTTCCCCTAACTTTTAAACAGGGGAATCACAGTGCATTAAGGGAGGACTCAAACAGAGTCTAGCAGTCTTGCTGTGTTGAAGAGTCAAAGAATGGAACTCAGGTAGGCAAGTTGGCTGAATTTTGTGCAGCAGAACAATATATTGTTAGGCATGGGGTTAAAGGATTCCACATGAGACAGCAAGTTAAAGCTTAAGGGGTTTATTGCTAGAAAGAAACAGAGAGCAAAGGTAGAGCAGGCAGGTGGGAGCCAGCAAAACCTGCTAGCAAAAGAGAAAGGAAAAATGGCTTCAACTTTCTTTCTGACAGCTTATGGTTTTAAAGGAAAAACTGTGCCAAGACGGGTGGAGGTGACATGTGGCTGCAGGTATCACCGGGAGATATCAGACTGGTGCAGATCATGACTTCATACTCATGGTTATCTGGTCTGGCCCATGGCAGGTGGGGTGTTGGCACATTTGTGCTTAACTATCTTGCTATCACATCAGGTCCTGTCAGAAGAGCTGCTAAGGGAGAGAAACTGAAGGGGCCCCCATGCCACAGAATCCATTTTGTATGTTAAGTTTTATTTTCTGATACCTGACACATACGTGGTAGACAAAGAGAGTTTTGGAGGTCTGACGTGTCTTCTTGAGTTTTTGATTGATTAGCCATCTGGATTGCATGACGTAAAATTTCATGAAGCCAAGAAATACTCTCCCCGAGAAAGCCGTAAACTCTCTGATGATCAATTAAGGTTGAAAAGAATTAATGTTCCCACCAACCAGAGCTGAGAAACTTCATTAAACACAACAATAGGTGGAATCATCAGAATAGTCATGCCTTAGCAGTGGGGCTAAATGCCCTAGAGTAAAGCTGGCTCTTAAATTTCTGTAAAAAAGTGAAAAAAATATACTTTGAAAGCATCAAACTGATTCTAGGTAACAACTTCATGCCATAGCAAAGTCCAAAATATTTTACAAAAAAAAAAAATCTTTCAAACCACAAAACTCACAATAGTTTGAATACACTAAAAAATTCCCAGATGTGCAAAAAGAAATAAGACACATAGCCAAGAGGAAAAAAATCAATAGAAACCTAGAAAAAACTTTATAAATATACTCAAGGATGTTAAGAGAAACATGAACGTGATGAGATAAGAAAAGGAATATATAAAAATTACACCTTTAGAACTTCCAGAGATAAGCAATATTTGTAGTGAAAAAGACACAAGATGCAATTAATTTCAGATTGTACACTGCAGAATAACTCATCAGTGAACTTGAAGGCATGCCAATGGAAACCATCCAAAATGAAGAACAGAAAGATAAAAGAATGAAAAAAAATGAAAATTCACTGGGGAGTTGTGGGAAAATATCAAGTGGTCTAATAAAAGTAAAGTTGAAGTGCCGAAAGAGAAGAGAGATTTGAAGAAAGAATGATCAAAATATTTCAAAATCAAAAATGGAAATTTGGGGCAACCATGGCTCAGTGGCAGAGTTCTCGCCTGCCATGCCGGAGACTCAGGCTTGATTCCTGGTGCATGCCCATGTAAAAAAAAAAATTTGGATTCAAAAGTGCAACTAATCAGAATAAATACAAATAAAATGATACCATGGAGTATTATAATCATATTGCTGAAAACATATATTAAGGCAGAGAAAAGACACATCATATACATAGAAATGTATATAATGATTACAGCAGACTTTTCATTGGAAGCTAATAAGTGAGTTAAGCAATTTGCATGATTAAGATTAATAAATAAAAGTTATTTGTATCTCTATATACCAAAAAATGTACAAAAGGAAATTGAAATTGAATAAACATTTCAGTTGAAATCCTTAGGGATATATTTTATAAATATTTGCAAGAAAAACTAAAAAGTACAAAACATTGCTGAGAGAAATGAAAGTAGGCCTAGCAAATGAAGGAATACCCCATATCCATGAATTAGAAGAGTTAATACTTTTAAGGTGGCAATTTTCACAAAGTTAATCTATGGACTCAATGCAATCAAACTCCCATGAGTTTTGTTGTGAAATTGTAATACTGATCCTAAAATTTAAATGGAAATGAAAAATAACTAAAATACCAAAACAATTTAACAAAAGAGGAATTAAGCCAGAGGAGTTATACTATTTGATTTTAAGTTATAAGGATACAATAATGTAGACTGTAATCAAAATGATTTAAAGATAAAAATATAATCAATGGAACACAGTAAACATTCCATAAGCAGATCCACCTACATATGGTCAAATATTTCAACAATGAAGAAAAGTTTGTCTTTTCAACAAATGGTACAGTAACCAGTGGATAGATGCATATGCAAAAATGATATATATGCATGTACACATATACACACACACACATACATTAGTAGAACTTGGTTCTTACCTTACACCTAAGCATAAGAGCTAAAGCTATAAAACTTTAAGAGGAAATTACAGGGAAAAAATCTTTATGACCTTGGGTTGGACAGTGATTTCTTAGCTCAAACACCAATGGGACAAATACTAAAACAAAATCTGATAAATTGGGCTCTACCCAAAATAAAAAAGAAATAAAGAAAGTTGTTTCTTTGGAAAATCCTGTTAAGAAAATGGAAAGATGTACCATGACTAGGAGAAAATATTTAGAAAATTTATCTCTGATGAAAAACCTATATATTTAGCATATATAATGAACCCTCACTGTTCTATAATAATAAGACAAGCAATCTAATTTAAAAATAGGCAAAATATTTGAGCAGACACATCATCAAAACCAGTACATGAAGGCCAATAAACAAACATGAAAATGATCAATATTTTTAGTCACTAGAATGAAAGAAACCAAAACTGGAAATACCAAGTATGAGTGAGAAGGTAGAGCAATTTAAATTCAAATGCATTGCTGGTGGAATTTAAAATTATAGTCACTTTGGAAAATGGCATGACAGTTCCTTCTAACGTTAAGCATACACTCACTCTTCAACCAGCAATCCCAATCCTGGGATTGAAAGAAATGAACATACAAAGACCTACAAGAGAATTTATATAGCAGCTTTATTTATAAGAGCCCAAATCTGGACACAATCCAAATATTCATGAAAATTTGAATGGTTAAATAAACCTCTGATAGCCACAAGAATAGGGATGAATCTTAATCATTACGTTGCCTAAAAGAAGCCAGACACGGGAAACTACATTTTGTATGATTCCATTTATATGAAATTCTATAAAAAAAAACTAAAGATACAAAGAACATTGTTTACATGAGTCAGAAATGGGGATAATAATTTTACCAGCCATGATCATATCGTGGGGTATGGTAGATTGATTATGTGCCCCAATTTAGACCTGTTCTTACTCTTAATCTGTATCCCTGCAGGGCTGAACCAACTGTAAATAGGACCTCTTGAAGATGTTATTTTTAGTTAAGATGTGGCCCAACCAAATGAGGGTGATTCTTAAACAGGATTGCTGGGGGCTATATAAAGAGGCAGAAGCCTGAAATCATCAGAAACCAGATGAATAGAAGAAAGAGAAGACATAACCATTTCCCCATGTGATGGGAAAGTTAGGAAACCCTAAGGAGTGCCAGCAGGCAACACCAAAATGCTGCAATCTTTGGGAACAAAGCAAGCCTTGCCAATGTTTCAATTTTGGACTTCCTCTAACTTCAAAACTGAGTCAAATGAATTCTTGTTTTTTAAGCCAAAACATTGTGTGGTATTTGTCACAGCAGCCTGGTAAACTAAGAACTGGGATAAGGAAAGATGATATATCTTGATTCTAATGGTGGTAACACCACTTTGCATGTGTCAATCTCATCAAACAATACATTTAAGGTGAGTGATTTTATGTAAATTCTACTTTAATAAAGATGATTACTTAAATGTTTTTGCTTATTCTATGCCCTATTCTCTTTTATCTAGACTAATTATAACTGCATTAAGGACTAATAAAGGCTAAATATACTTATTTCCTAAGATGCTCCTATTTCAAAACAAACTTTTGAATGAAGCTTTAACCTACAAGAGAGAAATTGTAATGGTAGGCATTTTAAATGCTGCAATATAGCTATGATAAAGGTATTTGGCTGCAAGATAATTTTCTAGCACTTACCAGACCTCACTATCAGACTACTTGAATAAATTCAGTCCCACAAAAGCAAACTGACCTAAATTTAAAATGTTTCAGGCAATAATAGGATAAATAGTTTCAAGTTATTGGTTGTGGTATTTCAGCCACCTCTCAATAATTTACCCTAAAGAACAGTGGCATAAACTCTCCAACAGGCATAAGCCATGAGATAATTTCTATTTGGCTTCTTAATGTATTGTATTATTTTTAGCAATATTTTGCTAAAAGTTCCATAAAAACATAACAATCTTAAGTATAGAGCAACTAAACTTCTAGAATAGAAGAAGCTGTAACAATAAACATTTCAAACTTCCTCTATTATAGGACACTGGGAGTAAAAAGGCATTTACTTTAATTATACTGATTAGCTCAGTACCTGACACAGGTCAATTAATCTAATCTGGGAATAAATGAACAAAAGAAAAAGCATATGTATATATATATATACACATGCATGCATCTCATCTTCCACAGGACCATGCAGTTATATTGGCTTGGGGTACTGCAAAACAGATATTTCCTTGGATTATCCATCACAGATTAGGATACTTCATTTTTCATTATACATACTTATGCCACTACTTGAAAGTCTGGCTTTCCCATTTATGCTTATTCACGTCAACCTGGCATGAAATATTAAGTTTACAAAGTGGAAGATTTACATCTGAATGTTCAAGAATTGCCTAAAACAGCAAACTCAGATTAAATAATATCATGATATGTCTACCATCACAATTAATCTACACACCTATTAAAGAGAATGTTGACTATGTTTAAGGCCCTGTCAATTTCTACTTGCATTTTATAAATTGGCTGTTAATTTGCAAATAGTACCAACCTTTCTGGGAGAACATGGCTCATTAAATTGAAATATAAGCCCATAGCAATCTTCAAATAGAAGGATGCGTAATAGACTTTAGGGAAAATAAGCTTAAGGTAGTTGGCATTTGTTTCTTTCAACAGATGGCATCTCCAAGAAAATAGATGAGAGACAAAGCGCATTGACATTCTTGGGAAGCAACATGAAAGAGTAACTTCTGTATTTAGACTTAGCCAAAGTGATGCCACAGAGAAAGAATGCAGGTCCATTACCAGAGGAACTTGGTTCTAACACGTTTCCACTGAATCAGCAATTCAAGTGTAGGAGTGCCTAAATTTCCACAGTGCTCATTAATAATCATAACTACCCCAAAATTAGAATCCCTTTGACAAAAGCCTTTATCAGAAACTTGATCGTGGCTTTTGAGTTTAACATTCCATCTCATAATATCCTTAGGGATTTACAGCAATGACTTTTGACCCAAGTAATTTTCTTCTAAGATGAAAGTGAATTGGATGGTGCAGACGGGAAAGAGATCACTGAAGAACTTCAACTACATTGTCTAGCCCATTATAAATCTTGGCTTTTTTTCTACTAATAACATCGGCAGCAGTTAAATTACTTAGACAGTTTTCAGAGTAAATATTGCCAACAGAATAGTAAAATAGTAGTTTTTATCTGTTCTTACACTTATCTGTTGAATCGGTCCATACCTTTTGGTAATTTTAGCTACATGTCATCTGAACAAAGGTTGTAATTTAGCCCACTGATGCCATGAAAACTCACTGTCATGCATACCTATTAGTATAACCCATACTCATATTATCATGCGTATAAAACACAATGTGTGAAAACCACATTCACTGATATTAAACAAACGCATTGACCTAATAGTTATGTATAGTATGCGCTGATTTTGCAAAATGAATACTCAAGTTCAGAACCAGTGTCAGGCCAAATGGTAGCCTTAAATCCCCTGGGACCCATTTGCCTAAAACCTCTATCATTCTTTTTCCTCTCTATAATGACCAAATAGAAAAATTTCAGGCATGAAAGATGTGGCCCTATTTTTTATATAGGTGATGAAAACAGTTCATGCCTAGTTTAATATGACTCTCTTACTCATTATTTTTTCCTCTTTCTTCTTTTTAATTCTTGCTCCTTTCTTTCTCTCTCCCTTTTCTAGAGCACTTTTCATTAACACTTCATTTTGTTTTCTATATTCTTGACTCTCCAACACAATAAATGCATTCCTATTGTTAACATACTAACTGAACCTTCTCGTGTTTACATTTTCTTGGAAAATACCTTTTCTGAATCTCTAAATAAAATCTAACTGCAAGATTTCTGTGAGGACTATGTAGAAAAGCAGGAGAGGCGGGTGGTAGTGAAGGGGTTAATAATCTGACTGTTAGGGTTGTGGGGTACAAGAGATACCAATATTGCTATTTAAAATTCTTCAACTTTTTCCTTAACATAAATGGTGTGGCTCACTGGCTTTCCTCATGTTCTCCTGAACCCTCTGTGCCAGACTTACCTCTCCTGCATCTGAGCTTCTGAAAAATTGTCTGTCACTACACCTGACCCTACAATATCTCTGATTCCTCTCTTTCTTTCTTGCTTCTCAATTCTGATCCTCTTTTTCAGACCCCTGAATAGGGGTCTCTTTCTTGCTTGCTGAGTCTGAGTTTATATTCTTTGGTATAAACTGACAGTAAGTATTATTAATTCCACATTAGGAATCACATGAATTTTGAGTGTCCACTGCTATAGCAGGTTGTACCAGTTTGAAAGGATTATGGACCCTAGAAAAGCTATGTTTTAATCCTGATACATTTTGTGGAGACAGACATTTCTTTCAATCCCTATTCAACACTGTAAGTAGGAAATTTGATTAGTTTATCTCCACAGAGATGTGGCTCCACCCATTCCAGGTGGGTCTTGATTCATTTACTGGAATTCTTTAAGAAGGAACCATTTCGGAAAATGCTTCAGAGCCATGAGAACCACAAGAGCCCATGTGGCTAGAGACCTTTGGAGATGAAGAAAGAAAATGCTCCTGGAGGAGCTACATGAAACAAGAAGCCTGGAGAGAAAGCTAGCAGACATTCGCCATATTCACCGTGTACCTTTCCAGTTGAGAGAGAAACCCTGAACATCATCAGCCTTCTTGAATCAAGGCATCTTTCCCTGGATGCCTTAGATTGGATATTTCTATAGCCTTGCTTGAATTTGGACATTTTCACAGCTTTAGAACTGTAAACTTGCAACTTAATATAATCCCCTTTTTAAAAGCCATTTCATTTCTGGTATATTGCATACTGGCAGCTTGCAAACTAGGACACAGGTGTTTAACATAAAGCTATTTCTACATTTTACAGTGAAGGAGTATCTGGTGACGAATTCTTTATAATAAAAAAAGTTTGCTTTTAATGTGCCTGGTGCTATGTTCACATAGCATGATCCTTTAAGAGAAAATAACTTGATAGTATATTGGATATTTTGTAAATGTTGGGGCTGAGGAGGACTCAACTGTACTTTAGCTATTTGTTACAGCATTCTTCTGGCATTCATTAGATTTTTCAAATGCCAGTCACTGCCTCAAACCTACATTGTGGTAGATGGCATGAATGGCCCCAATTCTTCCCTCCTCCCTGTATCAATGCCCTTTGCTATGTGACTTTGGAATTCCTTTCAAAAAAGGAAAAGAGTATATTTCCCACCTCACCATTCAGAATTTGGCCATGTGCCTTGCTTTGATCCACAGAATGAATTGGAAAGGAAGGTTTTACAAGCCTGGACTTATAGATGCCTCACATATTTCAATTTACTCTTTTCTTGTTGTGTCTGTCATTGACAGAGAGTAGCCTTGGGGAGCCTACAGGGCATGAGTGACACATGAAAAATGCTGGGTTGCCCTGGTCACTGGTACAGGCCAGCCTACCTCAGCAGACAGCTGAATTCCAGATTTCTGAGCAAGCAAACTGAGGTTGGTAGAGCCCTCTAGTTGACCCTAGTTGATTACAGACACATGCACAATGAACGATTGTTGATTAACACTGCAGTTTTGTGGTTGTTTGTTTCATGGTGATACAACTGCAGAATTATTGTGGCAATAGATAACTGCTCTTTCAAAAGACAATGCCCAAATCATATCAGAAATTCCAGGGGTAATCTCTGAATTCCTTTTCCCTTACTAATCTTAAAATATTTCTGTACATTAGTCATTCACCACAAGAAGTTTCCCTGAGCTTCCATCTTATGTTTAGGTTCTATAAGCCATAAATATAGTCTGTATTCCACAACTTAAGGCCTATTGTGAGAGAAATCTCCTTATACACCTACTTGTGTTGTCATGTAGAATGACATTCATTGGTATAAGCTATGCATTGTACTCCTTCACTCACTTCCCTCCATAGAAGGAGAACTGAATTCCAATTGGAACTTTTTGAGTAAGAACTGGTCATACAGCCAGCTGCCTGCAGGCAATATACAGTGTACTTCCTTGCCTAATGTTTGAGAGGGCAGGACCCCATGGAAGTCTGCAGTTATTCACTCTGAGTGTAAGTGGAGAGTCTCAATACTTATGAGATTTCGTGTATGGAGGCTTTCTGTTGCTATACAAATAAATCATGTAGCTTTAAAAAATATAGTATTTGAGCTCCATTTGCCCAACCCCTTTACACTCTCTCAATTTATTTAAATTCAAATGGGTAAAAGAGGGCCACTCTACCTTTCCAAAAAAATTCCACTAACTTCCATCCCATTAACAACAAGCCCTTTTAACTGTCATGCAGTTATGTCTATGCTTACAGACTACCGTAACCCAGAACACAAACAACGACACACAAAAAATGTAGAATCATTTCTGGACAGTAGTTTAAACCCAAGACTAGTCAATTAATTTGAATTGTCTTTCCTTCTTACTTTCAATCTTCAAAATTTACTGAGCCCCTCCCCTCTCTCTCAGTGAACATGGCAAACAAACTCCGTACCCTCCCCCCCTCTATGTGAGACATGACTCCCAGAAGGGTAAACCTCCCTAGCAACGTGGGTCAGAAATCCTTGGATGAGCTGGGACTTGGCATAAAGGGATTGACAAAACCTTCTTGACCAAAAGGGGGAGGAGAGAAATGAAATAAAATAAAGTGTCAGTGGCTGAGAGAATTCAGAGTCAAGAGGTTATCCTGGAGGTTATTTTATGCATTATATAGATATCCCCTTTTTAGTTTATCATGTATAAACTATAAACTAGTGGCTAGAGAGAAGTACCTGAAACTGTAGAGCTGTGTTCCAGTAGCCATGTTTCTTGAAGATGATTATATAATGATATAGCTTTTGCAATGTGACTGTGAAAACTTTGTGTCTGATGTTCCTTTCATCTATGGTATGGACAGATGAGTGAAAAATATGAGTAAGAAATAGAGAAATAATAGGGGAAACAAAGGTTAAAATAAATAAAGTAGATTGAACTATTAGTGGTCAATGAGGGAGGGGTAAAGGGTATGGCATGTATAATTTTTTCTTTTTTCTTTCTTTCGCTGAAGAAATGCAAATGTTCAAAAAAATGATCTTGATGATGAATACACAACTATGTGATGATATTGTGAGCCATTGATTGTAACCATGTCAAGAATGTTTGTATGTCAAGAATGTTTGTATGTTTGTTGTTTACAATAAAAATATTTTAAAAAAATGAAAGTAAGAATAAAAATGTGCTGAGTCCCTACTGTGAACCAGGTACTGCTCTAATCAATTGGAGTGCAAATATGCAATTGACTTGGCTTCTGTCTTTAAAATCTGAGTTTATCTTCTAAACGACCTATGTTGCAAGTTCAGACAACTTTGTTTGCATGAAGGTAAAAATCGGACACCATTTCATGGATCATAAATTAGCACTTCTTCATTCTTAAGCCTGTTTGATATCAGATTTTAGTTATTATTCAGCAAATATTTGTTTATCATCTACTAAGGATTAGGCAGTGTTCTTGGAAATGAGGAAAAGTGATGCACCAGAGAAATTCCACACCCTCATGTAGCTTTCATTTTTATAGAGGTGAGTGTAATAAATCCTTACATAAGTAAATACACTCCCTAATTTCCTATAATAATTGTACTGAGAGAAATAAAACTACCTAGAGGAAGAGGTAATTATATGTCTAGGCACTGTATTTTAGAGTGTTCAGGGGAAGGTTCTCTGAGGCTTTGACATCTGAGGAAATACCTAAATGACATGAAAGAAGAAACCATATGATAATCTGCTGGGAAATGTTCCAAGCAGAGGAAAGCAGGTGTAAAGGTCCTGAGGTGGGAACAGCAAGACATATTCAGGTGTCATACAGTGAGCCTGAGAAGAGTATTAGGGTAAGATTTCAGAAAAGGTTGGGGAAACTAGGACATGGCAAGCCTTATAGGCTATGGTAAAAAAAAAGAAAAAAAAGGATTATAATCTAAATTTTATGGAAATTAATTGAAAGACTTTGATGTAGGCAATGATAGTATATATTCATTTTTAAAAAGATGATTCTGTCTATGAATGCTTATGAAGAATTGACTGTAGTGGAGCCAGAGGATGGAAGAGAGATTTGTCACGAGGCTGTAGTAATTGGCTAGGGGGAGGATGCTGGAGGATTCGAATAGAGTTACTGATGGAGGTCATGGGAAGAATTTTGGGATATATCCTAAAGATAGCGCTTGTAAGTCTTGCTAATATGCTGGATATGGAAATGGTGGAAAGAAATAAAATAAGGATAAGGTCTCAGTTTTTTACTTGAGCAATGGGTGAATGGTGGTGAATAGTGGTGCCATTTATTTTTTAATTTTTGTTTCAGACATGTAAAATATTTTAATTTACTAAAGCTGCCAAAATACAAAATTTTAAAAATCGGCTGGTTTTAACAATGGGGAGTCATTAGTTTACAAGCTTATGATTCTAAGGCTCTGAAAATGTCCAAAACAAGGCTTCAGCAGACCATCCAGTGATCCTGGACTCTTCTGTCACATGGTAAGGCACTAGAAGTCTCTGCCGGAGCCTTCTCTCCCAGTTTTGTTGCTTTCAGGTTTTGGCTGCTCCATTTGCGGCTTTCTGTCTCTTTTTTTTTTGTATGCTCTATGACAGGGGTCACATTTCATTCTTTTTCCATGTGAGTATTCCCTTATTGCAGCACCATTTGCTGAGTTTTTGTTTATTTGGTTTTTCACTAGTTTGTTTGCTTGTTTG
>PVIY010052845.1:0-14994 GCA_004026745.1 Myrmecophaga tridactyla
TGAACCTTACCATGACACTATTCCTACTCTTTTCTGATTGTTGTTTGCATGAAATATCATTTCTCTACCTTTCACTTTCAATCATTTTTGTCCTTGGGTCTAAAATGAGTATCCTGTAGGTTGCATATAGATGGGTCCAGTTTTTAATCCATTCTGCCAGTCTATGTCTTTTGATTGGAGAGTTTAATCCATTAACATTTAGTGTTATTATTGTAAAGGCAGTACCATCTTCTAACATTTTGCCTTTTGGATTTTGTATGTCCTATCTATTTTTTTCTCTTTTTTACCTTTACTGATAGTCTTCATTTCTATGCTTTTCTCTAAACCTCTCTCTTCTGCCTTTTCCTATCTGCCTGTAGTGCTTTCTTTATTATTTCTTGCAGAGCTGGTCTCTTGGTCAGGAATTCTCTCTGTGATTGTTTGTCTGTAAATCTTTTAATCTTCCCCTCATTTTTGAAGTACAATTTATTGGATATAGAATTCTTGGTTAGCAGTTTTTCTCTCAGAATCTTAAATATATCATACCTCCATTGTTTCAGCTAAGAAAGCCACACATTGTCTTTTTGGACTTCCTTTGTATGTGATAGATTGCTTTTTCTTTTGCTGCTTTCAAAATTCTGTCCTTCTCTTTGAAATCAGACAGTCTGATTGGTAAGTGTCTTAGAGTATGTCTATTTGGATCTATCCTGTTTGGGGTATGCTACACTTCTTTGATCTGTAATTTTATGTCTTTCATAAAAGATGGTAAATTTTCAGTGACAATTTCCTCCATTAGTCTTTCTTCTCTTTTACTCTTTTCTTCTACTTTTAGTACACCCACCACACATATATTCATGTTGTCATTCAATTCCCTGAGTCTCTGCTCATATTTTTCCACTCTTTTCCCTATATTTTCTTTTGTATGTCAGATTTCAGATGTCTAGTCCTCTGGTTCACTAATCCTTTCTTCTTCCCCTTCAAATCTATTGTAGATTTCCAGTGTTTTTTTAATCTCTTCTATGTGGCTTTCATTCCCCAAAGTCCTGTGAATTGTTTTTTCAAACTTTCAATTTCTTCTTTTCATTTGCCCAATGTCTTCTATATCCTCCCTTGACTCACTGATTTGAATTTTTATGAGATTTTTATGTCTGTTTGAACATCCTGAATTAGTTGTTTGAACTTCTGTATCTCATTTGAATTGTTGGTTTGTCCCTTTGACTGGGCCATATCTTCAATTTTCCTAGAATGGCTCATTTTTTGCTCATGTCTAGGCATTTGATTTCCTTAATTAGTTTATTGTGGGGGTTGTTTTCACTCTTTTACTTAGGATTTTCTTGCTGGATGGCTTTTTCTCTGTCTGTTCTTTGAAATTCAGTTCAATTTATTCTAGACTTCTAGTATAGGTTCAGTCTAACTGATCAGAATTTTTCAGTTTGTTTTTCCTGTTCTTGCCCTGCCTATATGGAGCCTTCTTTTTTTTTTGAGGAGGGTATTATAGACTTCAGCCAGATTTTCCCAGACTGGACTGGCCTCCTCTCAGGCAGAAAGAGTCACTTGCATCAGTTTTCCCTGAGGGTGAGACCTAACAGTTTGACAGACTTTCCTATGAAGTCTCTAGACTCTGTGCTTTGCCCATCCTGCCCAGTATGTGGCACTTGTCTGCTTGCAACTTCCCACCAGCATAAAGTGGTATGGTGCCTTTAACTTCATCAGACTCTCCCTCCTGGGGCATGGTTGAGTTGTGGTTGTAGGCTGGCCTTAATTGCTTCAGTTTTCCAGTCCCTGGGGTCTGAATTCCTTGAGGGGGGGATTCCCCTTGATCTCAGCCCCACCTTTCTGTTGGTGAAAGTACAGCCTTTAGGGAATTAATTCATTTCACCTGACTAGTTACTTTGTCTCTCAGACAGGCTTAATTCTTCCCTTGCTTGGGGCAGTGTTGGAGCCTGAGAAGCCTTGCAGTTCTATCTAATGAGCTGTTAAGTAATAGAAACAAAGCAAGAAAAATCTGCTTTTCAGAACAGGAGCCCAGCTCCTTGGGTTTGTCAAGCAAGAGCTTAAGTTGGCATGTTTCTCTATGTATCTCCAGCCTCTATGTGCCCTCCCTTTTAGGTCCAGCCCTTTTCAACTATTTCGTGTTGTCTGACTCAAAAAGCCTCTTTTTTCCCCATCAATCCCACTCCCTCTCTGCCAGGGCAAAACCTCCTAGTGTCTTTAGCTCTTATTCCAGTTTTATCTGAGCTGGGGGCCTATTTTCAGTAGTCAGAATTTGATAATTAATTCTGTAATTGGAGCTTGGCTGAGCTAAGCCCTTGTTGCTAATAAAGCCTGTTTCTTTTCCCCTTGGGAAACCAGTCTGCCTTGCCTGTGGGGGAGGGGCTCCACCATCTTCAGCTTTGGGGACTTATACTTCTGTGTAGGGTCTCAGCCAGTCCAGCTTGTCCAGAGTGGTGTACATTGTGTGTCCAGTCACTGATGTCCCCCCAACAGTTGTTCTAGAATACTCCTGGCTATTTACTATCTGCTCTGGAGAATGTACTAAATTCCACACCTCACTAAGCCAACATCTTGTCCCCTCTCTGTCTCCATTGTTTTTCAAAAGTTCTCCATCTCATTTATTTTTGTTCTAATCTTTGTTTTTTCTTTCCTTATTGCTTTGGGTTTAGTTTGTGATCTTTTTCTGATTCCTCCACATGGGTAGTTAGGACTTTAATATTAGCTCTTTCTCCTTTGTTAAATGTAAGCATTTTGGCCTATCAGTTTTCCTCTCAGCCTTTTCATCATGGCATCCCATATATTTTCATATGTTTTGTCGCTATTTCATTTATCTCAAGATATTTATCAATTTCCCTTGTAATTTCTTCCTTGACCCACTGAGTGTTTATAAGAGTGTTATTTATAAACTTCCATGTATTTGTAGATATGCAAGTTCTCTTCCTGTTATTGACTTACATTTGCATTCTAGTATGGTCAGAGAAGATGCTTTGTAGAATTTCTATTGCATCGACTTTATTAAGACTTATTTTTTGTCCCAACATGTGATCTATCCAGGAGAATGATCTATGTGTACTTGAAAAGTATGTACATCTTGCTTCTTGGGGGTTTAGTGTTCTGTATTGTCTGTTGGGTCTAATTCACTTATCATATTATTCAAGTTTTCTATTTCCTCATTGATCTTCTGTCTAGATGTTCCATCTGTTGATGACAATGGTGTATTGAAGTCTCTGATAATTATTGTACAGGTGCCTATTTTCCCTTTAGTTTTGCCAGTGTTTGACTCATGTATTTTTGGGCACCATGATTCTGGTGCACATATGTGTATATATATATATATTTGAAGTTTTTAAATTTTATTTTTTTAATTGACAAACCAAAACAACATGCAAACATGAACATTCTTAACATACAAATATTCTATACATGGTGTACAATCAATGGCTCACAATCATCACATAGCAGTATATTCATCACCATGATCATTTTTTAGAACATTTACATACATATTTTTGATTATTACTTCTTCTTGGTGAATTGCCCCTTTTATTAATGTACAGTGTTCTTGTTTGCCTCTTGTACCAGCTTTCAGCTTAAAGTTTATTTTGTCTTATATTAATATGGCTACCCAAGCTCTTTTTTAAATAATATTTGGTGAAATATCTTTTGCTATCCTTTTATTTTCCTTGTATTTGTGTCTTTTTTTTCAAATCAAATTCTAATTTTTACTAAAAAGTATTCCATGTACAATTTAATCCAAAAATATAAGGATGTGATCTGTGACCTTAACTTATCATATCATATGACTGTAAGAAATAAAATGTGAAAACTATCTGATAGATGTTGAAAAGGCATTGGTAAATGCAGCATACATGCATGAATCAAAACATACTTTCAATAAGCTACAGATAGGATGCCTCTTTGGATATAAGGCGAGTGTCTTGTAAATATTGTATATGTGGGTCTTTCTTTTTTTAATCCATCTCATTAATCTATGTTTTTAATTGGGGAATTTAATCCATTAATATTTAGTGTTGTTTTTGTAAAGGCAATACTTTCTTCAGTCATTTTGTGCTTTGGTTTTTACTTGTCATATGTTTTGTTGTTTCTCTTTTCCTTTATTGCAACCTCCTTTTCTGTATAGTTGATCTTTTGTGATGTACCTGATTGCTCCCTTTTCAGTTGCTCCATATTTTAAAAATACTTTCTTTATGGTTACTCTGGGGTTTGTTTTAGACAGTCTACATCTATAAGCTTCTAATTTGAAAAGATACCAAATTAGCTTCAACAGTATATATATTCTCTGCTCCTATATCTCTTTGCTTCTTCTCTTTATGTAGTTTCTCTTCCGATGTTAAACATTTATAATTTATGAGTCCATTATCAGGTAATATTCCTTATCCTTGCTCAATTGCGTTCTGATTCTTACAGGAATTAAAGAGTAAAGTAGTATATTGAGGATACAGTGCTCTATTGGGTTTTGCACTTACACTTTTACTGAAGTGTTTACTGAAGATCCTCATTTTTTCCACACTCCTCTAAGCTACTCTTTCCTATGTTTTCCTTTCAACTTGCAGAACTCCCTTTGGTAATTCTTCTAGGATAGGCATTTTATTGATGAGCTCTCAGTTTCTCTTTTTCTATGAAAAGTTTAAGTTCCCCATCTTTCTAAGGACAGTTTTACCAGATAAAGAGTTTTGGGCTGACAGCTTTTCTCTTTTAGTATCTTAAATATATCATACCACTACCTTCTTGCCTACATGATTACTGATGGGAAATGGGTGCTTAGTCTTATTGAGGATTCCTTGTATGTGATGAATCATTTTTCTCTTGTTGCTTTCAGATTTCTCTCTTTATCTTTGCCATTTGACATTCTGATTAGTATTGTCTCAGAGTAGGTCTATTAGGACTTTTTAAAAAATTATTTTTATTGAGATAACTTCATCCACACGCAATTCATCCAAAGTATGCAATTAATACCTCACAATATCATCACATAGTCGTGTATTCATCACCATGATTATTTTTAGAATACTTGCATCACTTCAGAAAAAGAAATAAAAAGGAAAAAAAAATCATACATCCCATACTTATCTACACCTCTTTCTCATTGACCACTGGTATTTCAATCTATTCAACTTCCTTAACCCTCTTCCAACCATATCGTTTATTTATTTTCTGCTATTTTTAATTCATCTGTCCATACTCTGGATAAAGGATGCATCAGGCACAGGTTTTTACATTCACATGGTCACATTGTAAAAGCTATACGGTTATACAATCACCTTCAAGAATTAAGAGTACCTGAAAATGGTTCAACAGTTTCAGGTACTTCCCTCCAACCACTCCAATACACCATAAATGAAAAAGGGATATCTATATAAAGCATAAGAATAACCTCAAGTATAACCTCTTGATTCTGTTTGAAATCTTTCAGCCACTGACACTATTTTTCCTCATTTCTCTTTTCCCTCTTTTGGACAAGAAAGTTTTTTCAATCTCTTGATACCAGGTCCCATTTCATTCCAGGATTTCTGTCCCACATTATCAGGGAGATTTACACCCATGGGAGTTTGTATATTATAGTTAGTTCATATAAGTGAGGCATGATAGCATTTGTATCTGTGCTTCTGACATTTCATTCAACATAATTCCCTCAACATTCATTCACCAAGTTGTATGCCTCACAAATTCATTCGTCTTGCAGGCACTCAGTAGTCCATTTTATGTATACACCACATTCCCCCTTCCATTCCTCATTTGTCTAACTCTTAGGCCTCCTCCATCCATTCATTGTGAATTATGAACACTGCCACCATAAACACCAGTGTGCAATGTCCACTCATGTCCTCACTCTCAGTTCCTCCAGTTATGTAACTAGAAACAGGGTTGCAGGATCATAAGGCAACCCTACTCCTAGCCTCCTGGATGGAATACTGTCCTCCAGAGGGGCTACACCTCTCAGTTTCCCTGCCAACAATGAATAGATACATATCTTAATCCACATTTTCTCCTGTGGATTTGTTTGTTTGTTTGTTTCTGTTTTTTTTCTCTCTGTTCATTTTTTACTCTCTGTCTATTTTTTTAAACAGTTTTATTTGCAGGTCATACAATCCAACCTAAGTTAAAAAATCAATGATTCCTGAGATAATCACATAGCCATACCTTCTCCACCACGATCTATATGAGGACATTTCCTTTTCTTCCACAAAGAGTTCCATAGCCCTCTCCCATATTGTTGACATTTAGTTTTGGCATATGCCTTTGTTACATTCAGTGAAAGCATATTACAATGTTACTGTTGACTACAGACCCTAGCTTGCATTGACTGTTTTTTTTTCAATGATACCACCTATTTTCAACACCCCACAATATTGACATTCCTTTGTTCTTCCTCATGCAAAAATATTTTTTTAATTTGGACATTTAATCACCATCATTGTACGCTCTAGGCATTACTAAATTAGACCATCTCAGTTTTTATCTTCTATATTTCCTTCTGGTTTCATACATGCCCCCAGCACTTCTCCCTCTATCATACTCACATTCAGCTTCATTCAGTGTACTTATATTATTATGTTACCATCAGATAGTATTGTGCTATCCATTTCTGAATTTTCACAATCAGTCCTTTCACACATTCTGTACTCCTTCAGCACCAAATGCCCAATCTCTACCCTCTTCCTATTTCCTGATAATCTGTGTTCTTAATTTCAACTCTCCAAGTTCATATCAATGATAGCTCTTATTAGTGAGACCATACAGTAGTTGTCCTTTTGTTTCTGGCTTATTTCACCCAGCATAATGTTCTCAAGGTTCATCCACATTTTTACATGCTTCATGACTTAATCTGTCTTACAGCCACATAATATTCCATTGTATATATATCCTACAGCTTATTTGGCTGCTCTCCATTGATGGACATTGGTCTGTTTCCATCTCTTGGTAATTGTGAATAATGCTGCTATAGACATTGGTGTGCAAGTGTCTGCTTTTTTGTCTTTGACTTCAGTTTCTCTGAATGTATACCTAGCAATGGGATTGCTGGATCATATGGCAATTTTATACTAGGCTCCCTGAGGAACCACTGAGCTGCTTTCCAGAGTGGCTGCATCATTTTATGTTCCTACCAACAGTGGATAAGTGTGCCTTTTTCTCCACATCCTCTCCAGTACTTGTCATTTTCTTTTATATATATATATAATGGCCATTCTCATGGGTGTGAGGTGATCTCTCATTGTGTTTTTGATTTGCAGCTCCCTAATAGCCACTGACATTGAACACCTTTCCTATGCCTTTTAGCCATTTGTATTTCCTCTTCTGAGAAGTGTCTGTTCATGTCTTTTGCCCATTTTTAAATTGATTTGTTTGTGGTTTTTTTTTGTTAAGTTGTAGAATCTCTTTATATACTCTGGATGTTAAACCGTTACCTAATTTGTGGTTTCCAAATATTGTCTCCCATTGTGTAGGCTGTATTTTTATTTTCCTGACAGTTCTTTGATGCACAAAAGTATTTAATTTTGAAGAGATCCCATTTATCTATTTTTTTTTCCAACTGCTTGTGCTTTGGGTGCATGGTCTAGGAAGTCATCTCCTATCACAAGATTTATAAGATATTTCCCTATTTTCTTCCAAATGTTTTATGATCTTAGCTCTAATGTTTAGGTGTTTGATCCATTTTAAGTTAATTTTTGTATAGGGCATGAGATAGTCACCTTCCTTCATTCTTTTGCATATTGATATCCAGTTCTCTAAACACCATTTATTGAAGAGGATGCTCTGTTCCAGTTGGGTTGGCTTGACTGCTTTATCAATGATCAATTATCCATAGATGAGGAGGTCTACTTCTGAATACTTATTTTGTTTCCACTGGCCAGTATATCTATCTTTATGCCAGTACCATGCTGTCTTTTTTTTTTTTATTGAAAAATCTTTCACACACATATATTCCATACATGTGTACAATCAATGGCTCACAATATCATCACATAGCTGTATATTCATCACCATGATTATTTTTCAAAATATTTGCATCACTCCAGAAAAAGAGAGAAAAAGAAAAAAGAAAAAAACCATACGTACCATACACCTTATCCCTCCCTCTCATTGACCACTAATATTTCCATCTACCCAATTTACTTTACCTTTTGTCCCCCTTATTATTAATTTTATTTTTAATCCATTTTTTTTACTTATCTTTCCATACCTTGGATAAAAGGAGCATCAAACACAAGGTTTTCACAATCACACAGTCACATTGTAAATGTTATATCTTTATATAATTGTCTTCAAGAATCAAGGCTACTGGAACACAGCTCAACAGTTTCAGATACTTCCCTCCAGTCACTCCACCACACACTACACCATAAACTAAAAAGAGATATCTATATAATGCATAAGAATAACTTCCAGGTTATTCTTTACTCTGTTTGAAATCTCTCAGCCACTGAAACTTTATTTTGTCTCATTTCTTTCTTCCCGCTATTGGTCAGGAAGGCTTTATCAATCCCTTGATTCTGGGTCCTGGCTCATCCTGGGATTTCTGTCCCACATTGTCAGGGAGATTTACACCCCTGAGAGTCATGTCACACATAGGAGGGAGGGCAATAAACTCACCTACAGAGTTGGCTTAGAGAGAGAGGCCATATCTGATCAACAAAAGAGATTCTCTGGGGGTGACTCTGGCCTAATTTTAAGTAGGCTTGGTCTATTCTATGCAGGAATAAGTTTCTTAGGGGCAACCCCCAAGATTGAGGGTTCAGTCTATTGATTTGTTTGTCCCCACTGCTTGCAAGAATATCACAAATTCTCCACATGAAAAATTGAATATTTCCTCTTTTCTCCCTATTCCCCCAAGGGGACTTTGCAAATACTTCTTTATTCACTGCCCATGTTACTCTGGGATATATCAGAGCATCATACTAACCTGGACAAACCAACAAAATCCCATGTCCTGTTCAAGATTCCATGTATTTATGGTGTTCATATAAACTGACCATACAAATTGAATTAGGAAATACACTACCTAAAATATAAATTTTTTCGTCTCACACAGAAGTGGAAGTTTTAAAATAAGGACACTGTCATTCTTTACCCTATATTCTTCATTCGTGTGTTTACTCAAAGTCTGATTATTTTTTTAACTTGTTAAACAGTTTCTGTATGGGCTACAGCTGAATTTTGCAGCTTCAGAGTTCTTAAGCTCTGAGTCTCATATGTCACAATAAATAGTCAAAGTCTCTGGAAAATGCCATGTTATATAAAACAGCTCGGTATCTCAGAATTTAGAATGAACAGTTATACCTCCTGAATATATGTGACTGCTCTAAGAGCTTACAATCTAGGACACTTTACAATAGATCCCAACCTGATAATCCATGCTGTAAACTTTATTTCACCAAGTTTTTATATTATACTTTGTCCATATGATTGAGGCATGATAATATCTGTCTTTTTATCTCTAACATCTCATTCAACATAGAGTCCTCAAGGTTCATTCACCTAGTTGCATGCCTCACAACTTCATTCTTTCTTGCAGCAGCTCAGTAGTCCATTGTATGTATACACCATAGTTCTCCCTTCCATTCCTCTGTTGTTAGTGTACCTTAGGCAATCTCCATCCATTGTGGATCAGGAACACTGCCACCACAAACACCAGTGTGCAAATGTCCATTCAAGTCCCCACCCTCAGTTCCCCCAGTTATATACTGAGCAATAGGATTTCAGGATCATATGGCAAGCCCACTGCTAGCCTCCTGTGGAGCCACCACACTGCTGTCCAAGGGGCTGCACCTCTCAGTTTCACTACTGACAGTGAATAAATCCATCTCTTTCTCTGCATTTTCTCCAGCACTTGTTTCTCTTTGTTCATTTTAAAAGTTTTCACACACCATACAATCCAACCTCAGTGTATAGATATGCCTTCATGACCGTACTCTATCTGAAGACATTTCCTTTTCTTCCACAAAGAATCCATATCCCTCTCCCATGCCCTTCTACCTGTTGACACTTAATTTTCACATAATGCCTTTGTTACATTCAGTGGAAGATATTATGATGTTACTGTTGACTATAGACCCTAACTTGCATTGATTGTGCTTTTTCCCATGTATTATCTATTTTCAAAACCCTGCAATATTCACATTCATTTGTTCTTCCTCATGAAAAAACTTTTTAATTTGTGGATTTAATCACCATCATTGTACACTCTAGGCGTTCCTAGATTATACCATCTCAGTCTTTATCTTCTATCTCTCCTTCTGGTTTCATACATTTCCCTAGCCCTTCTCCATCTATTATATTCACATTCAGCTTCATTCAGTGTACTTACATTATTGTACTACAATCAAGTAGTGTTGTGCTGTCCATTTCTGAACTTTTACAATCACTCCTACTGCACAATTTGTATCTCTCCAGCACCAATAACTGAATCTCTACACTTTTTCTATCTCCTGATAACCTGTGTTCTTAACTTAAATTCTCCAAGTTCACTCATTAATGTTAGTTTATATTAGTGAGACCACATACAATATTTGTCCTTTTATTTCTGGCTAATTTCTCTCAGCATAATGTCCTCAAGATCCATCCATGTTGTAACATGCTTCATGACTTTATTCTGTGTTACAGCTTGTAATATTCCATTGTATGTATATACCACAGCTAATTTGGCCATTCATCCATTGATGGACATTTAGGCTCTTTCCATCACTTTGCAATCATAAATAATGCTGCTATAAACATTGGTGTGCAAAGGTCCATTTGCGTCCTTGCCCTCATGTCTACTGAATATATACCTAACAATGGGATTACTGGATCAGTTCTACATTTAACTTCCTGTAGAACCACCAAACTGCCTTATAGAGCAGTTGCACCATTTTATATTCCCACCAAGACTGGATAAGTGTGACTTTGTTGCCTGATCCTCTCTAGAACTTGTTATTTACTGTTTTATTTATTTTTTTAATGTCAGGTTTTAGATGGTAGCCAACTGAGAAATCAGAGAAACTGAGTCCAAGTTTAAAATTTCATTGTCCTGGGGCGAGGTTCCCAGGTCCGGGTGCTCAGGATGCAGGCCAGGGAAGTCACACCCCCTAGGAGTGGCAAGGTTAGATATAGGCTAGCTAGTGGGGGGTGCTGATGATGCCTACAGGGCCTCCTGTGGTAGGTTAGGAGTTTTGCGTGCTTTAGGGCTGGAGGCATAGCTATGGACCATGGTCAGGGACATAGCTATGGGCCGTGTGCAGTGGGCATAGCTACGGGCTGTGTGCAGTGGGGGTCCTTTGTTTGTCAGGGCAGGTCCTGATTGGCTGAGTTTGAACAGCTGTATGCCCGGATGTTCACAGTTTTAGTTCGGGTGGGGGCCTTCCAGCCAGAGGCTACCGGGCCAGGCCTTACATTCCAGCCTTTTTGATATAATAGGGCATTGCAGTCTTTCTGGCTACTTCCTTCTGAGTGGGGCATCGTTGGGTAGGGGGTTTTAGCTGGCTGGTGCTTTGACTGGAAGGGGGGCATAGGGGTGTAGCAGCATCTGATTGACTGTCACCCGAGAGAGTTCCTTGAGACACTCTTGTAGGAACCTTAAAACAAAAGGAGTGAGCATTAACAGTAGGCAGATAACTAATAATGGGGTGAGTATTGGGGTTAGCCACGTCAGGACAGGGGAGTTCCACCAGGAGGATGATTGGAAAACAGCCTGCTTTCCTTTAAGGTCTTTTTGCAGTTTCGTCAGGACGTTGAGGTTTTCTTCTACTAAGCCACTTTCATTGATGTAGTAACAGCATTGTTCTTGCAGAAATAAAGAAGTGCCGCCTTTTTTGGCTGTTAAAAGTCTCAAGTGCTCTTAAGTTTTGTAGGGTTACCTGTGCCAAGGAGGTGATTTGCCTTTGAAGGGAGGCAAGGGATGCTTTTGAAGCACCGATGGCTGCATTTAGTTTGTCTTCAAGGTCCACCATGGCCTTTAAGCTGTGGCCTAACGCTCCCCCTCCTACACCTGCAGCAGCAGCTGCAGAAGCAAGAGACAATCCTACAAGTACAGGTAGAAAATTTGCCCGCCTGCTATGAGGATCAGGGAGAAGAGACAACAGCTCAGCTTCCCCATAGAGATTTAGCTGGGGAACTAGAGTTGCTGGGATGCAGGGTAGGGGAGAGGAGGAGTTTATGGTTTTTGTAAGGGTCCCGTTGCACCAGAAGAAGTGTGTTTCCACATGGAGTGTTTTTCCCACTGTGATAGTTGTGTTACATGTGAGGTTTGATTGTGCTGCAACATAACAAATGCTGAAGCTAGAAAAGTGGCTTTTGAGCAGAGGGACTTGAAAGGAGTGAAATTGCTGGTTGTGCCTATTCTGTGTGCTGATATTAAGGGCCTCTGGTAATGGGGCAGCTGCCCAGAGAGGCTTTTCAAGGGAGGTGTAAATGAAGCAGGCAGAGGCATTAAAAATGTGAGTGGTATTGAGTACGCTTGTAATTAAGTGCAAAAAATTTTTCCAGGTGAAGGGGCTTCAGGGTTTTGTAGATTGCAAGATTTGTTGGACCTGGGTTTTGCCTTGCTGGATTACATCTTTGATTTCCAGCAGAGTGTCCACTGGCTCGGTGGTTATAGGGCAATAGCTTCGGACTATGAGCTATTTTCCCTGTGTGCAGGACCACCTGAGATCTTTATAGACTACTGCTGCTTCACCCTTTTCCCATCTGGGATTCCATGGGTCTGCTATTCTTAATTCCAGGGATCGGTTGGGGTGGCAGGTTAGTGAGCAATCCAGGTTTGGCAGCAGTACGGGCCCCCCATACTGGCTACCCTGGTAGCATCTGTTACCTGCCCAGGGTATGGTTATTTTGCAGGAATAGTAAGAACACCCTCCATATGTTTCTAGCCACCTGTGGAAGTAGCCATGTTGCTGCTTATAAAGGAAGCATAGCACAGGTGCATTTTTTGTTCCCAGATTGAGGCAGCTTTTACCTTGATCAATGATAATGGAAATAGGCTTTTGATACCCTTCTACTGGACAAGTAGCTTGGGCAATAATTTGAGAGTGTTCTGCTGATCCTACAACCCCAATTTTTTTTATGGTGAATTTCAGACATATACCTGTGTGTCGGGTCGGTGAGGCTTAGGGGTGGTGAATAGGAAAAAGGTGAGGAGAAGGACCATGTGGGGGCCCATGATGGTGTGTAAGATGAATTCGGGTGGGGGATAGTGCTGTAGCTTTCCACTGGTTTGATGGGCAAAGTTTAAGATGAGACAGGTGGATCCACACGCTATGTCCCAAGAGTTTTGCTGCTGTAGGGGTAGTGAGTAGGACTATATACGGGCCTGACCACCTAGGGTTGTAAAGATTGTGGTTTTAGTTCATGGGGTAGGATGCTGTCACCTGGCTGTAGGGTTTTGCTGGGCAGGCGTGTAGAATTACCTGTTATGACTGGTAAGGCCTGGTCCGCGTGCTCCTGGAGCAATTCCCTTAGTAGGGAGAGGTAGGGCAGGTACATTTCCAGAGGAGGTGGGTTGGTAGGAAGATTGGGGAGAAGAAATGGCCTACTGTACAGGAGTTTGAATGGGCTGAGGCCTGTGGGCTCCCATGGGGCAGCACGAATGTGAGTTAGCATCAAGGGAAGAAGTTTGGGCCAGGAAAGTTTTATCTCAACCGCTAGTTTGGTTAGGTGGGTTTTGATGATCCTGTGTGCCCGCTCTACCTTTCCTGATGATTGTGGGTGTTAGGGGATATGGAGCTTTCACACAATTCCCAGTGACTGCATTATGTGCTGAATGATGCAAGAGATGAAAGCCAGCCTGTTGTCAGACTGGATGCTGTTGGGTAGACCGAACCATGGAATAATTTCCTGGAGTAAAAGGGAAGCGGCTGTTTCTTCAGTCTCCTTGGGGGTGGGGAAGGCTTCAATCCAACCTGAGAAGGTATCCACAAAGGTTAAGAGGTAGCAGAATTTTTTGTGAGTGGGCATGTGGGTGAAGTTTAGCTGTCAATCTTGTCCAGGGAGGGGGCCCCGTAACTGGTGAGTGGGTAGCCCTGGTCGGAGGGCACCTTGGGATGTAGTCTTAGAGCAGGTAAGACAGGTCTTGTGTGCCCTTCTAATAGTCTGTAGCAAAAACAGGGAGGAAAAAAGTGGATAGAGAAAGTGGTGAAGTGCCTTCGGCCCGATGTGCAGGGACTGGTGGATTTCAGTAATGAGAGGTAGTAGTTGGAGCTGAGGGATAGCAATCTTTCCCTGGAGGAGGATCCACCCTTGATGGAAAACAGGAAGGCTGTTTGAGTTTAATGATAACTGGAGCATGATGTGTGGCCACTATGGGTTTCAATGTGTTCCAGACTTCAGGGTCAACTATGTCTGGTGGGAGCAGCAGAGATAGGCCCTTCTTTTCTGGAATGAGAGCTGCTAAGAAGAGTTCCATCCCCGGGGAAGGGGAAGGAGGGCCAAATTGGACTGAGGCTCCCAATTTTTGGAGAATGTCCCAACCTAGTAGCGGAGTTGGACATGAAGGCAAAATGAGGAAGGAATGAGAAAAGGGGGTTTGGTCGAGGCTGCATGACAGTGGCGGTGTCTGCTGCGGTTGGCAGGGTTTGCCATCAATACCAACTACTGAGACATGGGAGGGGTTGCTAAGACCAGAATGAGAAGGCAAAACTGAATAGGTAGCCCCTGTGTCCACCAAAAAGGAAATGGACTTACCCGCCACCTGTAGCATTACCCTGGGCTCAGCGAGGGTGATAGGGGTCACTGAGTCTGGGCTGCGTCAGTCGTCCATCAGGCCAAGGAGTTCTAGTGCTGGTGCCTCATCTGGTTGGCCAGCTGGTGCTCCTCATTGAGGTGCCAAGGGCGAGCCAGTTTGCCAGTTTGGGCAGTCGCTGCACCAGTGCCCATGCCACTTGCACTCTGGGCACAGCTTGTTGGGTGGCCTGGGGTGCGGACACTGGCGAGACCAGTGACCCTCCTGGCCACACTTGAAGCATGCTCTGGGCGGAGTGTTTCTAGCTGCTTTCAGTGGACCCCTTTTTCCTACCTGCTGAAGCTTTG
>PVIY010052846.1:0-14993 GCA_004026745.1 Myrmecophaga tridactyla
TGGGACAATAGCTAGCCCCCCTCTGAGAAGCCCACCCATCCCTTAAGCCCTGGGCCCCATCCTTCCCTCCCTCGTTTCTCCTCCCTTCTTCCCCTCCACCTATAAACACACTCATCTCTTGTTAGCAAGTTTTAAAAAAGCCCTTCCTTGATCCCCACCCCACCCCAGGTCCACCAGACTCTTTCTTCTCCCCTTCTCTGAGATGCTTCTTGCGGAGTTGCCTTTAAACCCATCTCCACCTCCTCGTCTGCCACCTGCTTGCCCAGCCCACTGCAGCCCACCCCGAGCTCCGCCAAATCTCTTCTTACTGAGTCACTAAGAGGCACGTGACTACAGCCAGCACGGCAGTTGGCCACTCCTGCAGCCTCAGCTCTGGGCCCCCATGCAGAACTTTTTCCCACTTCTCTGGTGGCCCCTCATTCCCCTTGAAGGCTCCTCCGCCCACCCCTGATCTCTGAACACTGGGGCTCTCTCTTAGGCCTGCCTGTTCCTTCCATACCTCTCTTTGGTATTGGCTCCTTCTCAGGTGCTGATGACTCCCAAACCCGCCATCGCCGGGCCCTACACCCACGTACCCCCTTGCCTCCTAAACATCTGTCTACCCACTCCCACGTAACTCCTGGAATCCTGACAATTCCATGAGGCAGGTATATAGTTACTCCCACTTTCCAGATGGGGCACGGAGGCCCAGAGAGGCTGACCAATTCCCTTGAGGTGGACCAGCTGGTAAGCATCAGCGCCAGGCTCTCTCTCTCCTGGATATCCCACAAGAACCTCAGGCTTGCCACAACCAAAGTGGACTCAGCAGCTCTGCCCTGGCCAAGCTGGGCCTTAGATTAGATCATCAGTAGCAGAGAGACCTCAGACAATTTGACCTAATGCCTGTGAAGCACTTGGCACAGAGCGCAGCATACAGTAAGTGCTCAATAAATCGAGCATCCATTTGTCACCACAATCCTTTCTGCACCTCAGTTGCCTCCTCTGTAGAATGGGCCTGTTGGGAGATGTGTGGGAGAGCCTTTTCTGGACTTCATTATCCAGAGCAGTGTCAATTTATAACCCTGCACATTAGGCGTAAATGCACTAGTTTTCCAAAGCCAAAATAAAATTCTAAGAAGCTGTAAAAGCCCAGGAGTTTGGAAGATTCCCCGCAGGGTCGTTTAGGGTGAATTAGACCCTACAGATGTGAATCTACCCAACCACATAATGGCAACTTGGGTGGGTACGCTTCGGAATGCTAATAAAGGCGTCTGCTGAGGGGAGGAACAGCATCCCAAGAGCTGAGAAGGCCATGTGGGGAAGTTGTGTGGGGTGAGGAGGGACCAGATTTCTGCTGCCACTGGGTTGTATGACTGGGGCAAGCCCGGGCCCCACTCAGAACCTCTGTTTCTTCCTCTTCAGAAGGGGATATCATCCTTTACTCAAGGAGAGCTTGGGTCAGTACTCAAACTTTCATCCCCTGAGTAGAGATCTCATGATGTGAAATAGTGGTCACAGGAGAAACGGGATTAAATTACTGACATTGGCTGTGTAGATCATTTTCCCCATCCAGCACAGTCATGGTCCACCTCAACCAAAGCAACTCTTACTCTGGGCCGGGGTGAGATGGTGGGAGGCTGGATTCTGTCTGAGGCATCACCTCTTTTACTAATCATGACCACCCTCAGGGATGGTAATCCCTTCTCCCACTTTACAGATGAGGAGACTGAGGTCTGACTCCAAAGGCAGGATTGTAACTCCTATACCTGGATGTGGCCCTGACTGGTGAGGAGGCCACACCCAACCTGTAACCCTTCCCTCCCCTCCCCATTCCCCAACCACCTGGCAATAAGCACAGATCCAGAAACCCCGGAGCCTGGCTCTGCACTTACAGCTGGGTGACGAGAGACAGGCCTGTACCATCTCTCTGTGCCTCAGTTGTCTCATCTATAAAATGGGGATGACAATGGTAGATGCTTCTGGAGATTAACTGAAATAACTCATGTAAAACACATGCAAAGGGCTGTGCACTGGTGGCTCACTGGCAGAATTCTTACCTGCTTTGCCAAAGACCCGGGTTTGATTCCTGGAGCCTGCCCATGTCAAAAAAACATATGCACAGGGCCTGGCATGGAGTAAGTGCTCACCCCACAGTGGACTCTGGACATTATACATGATGCCTAATGAATGCAGGTGGCTGAAGGATGCACTGACTGAGGAGTAGACTGGCAAATGATAGTGTATACGTATGATCGAATATTGTGCTGCTACAAAAAGGAACGAACTCATGAGGCATGCAATGATGTGAGTGAACCTGTGGGACATTTGGTGAGGCAGAAAAAGCCAGAAATGAAAGAACAATTATTGTATGGTCTCCTTTAGAAAATGCTCATAAGAAAACAGCGGACTAGATTGTAAGCTCCTATAGCAGACACGTTAAGTGTGGAATGGTAATTAGTATTTCTGGATTTTTGAGAAGCTGTTTTGTATATCTGAAACCTCTGGAATTTAGAGATAAGAATGAAGCTGATCAGGTGGGATTAAAGTAATTCAGAATACCGGGGCATTTGTATTTTAGAACATATCTGTATTTTAGAACCACACCTACTCTTTGAGACCAAAGAAAGAAAGGTTTGTTTTGTCCAAAACCTAAATTTTCTGTAGCACATAATCTAACTCAACCTGTCCGGATGGTTCGTTTGAAAAATTGAAACACAGGGAGCCCAGAATAAGAAAAGGGTCCTTTAATCCTGTGTAGTTTAATGTAATGCCTGGATACATCCTAGAATATATTAAGCAGATAATCAGAAAGTATTGGCAAAGTCCCTTGAGGGATGGGAGAAAAAATATAGAAGTATTAAACTTTCCCATCAGGGAATCCCCTGATACTTTGTCAAACATTAGGGACACCCAAATCAATAGGCCAAGCCCTTGATCTTGAGACTTACTCTTGCAAAGCTTATGTAGATAGCAGAGAAGCTTAGCCTACCTATACGTACATCTGTGAGTTACTTCTGGAAGACATAACTTTCGTTGCTCAGATGTGGCCTCACTCTCTCTAAGCCCAACTCTGCAGATGAAATCATTGCCCTCCTTGCCTATGTGGGACATGACATCCAGGGGTTAAAGACTTCCTGGCAGGGTGAGAGATGACTCCCAGGGATGAGTCCGGCCCTGGTACCGTGGGATCAACAATGCCATCCCGACCAAAAGGGGGAAAAGAAGTGTAATCAATAAAGTAACAGTGGCTGAGAGAGTTCAAATAGAGTAGAGAGGCTACTCTGGAGGTCACTCTTAAGCAAGCTTCAGTTAGACATTGCTACCTATCATAACTTGCCAAACCCCAACCAAACCATTCCAGCTGATCCTAAAGAACACCTAGGGCAATATATAAGATTCTACAAAGGTTTGATGCACTAGGGTAACTTTCCAGAAACCTACAATCTCCAGATGGGTCCCTGGACCAGATATGTCTTAAAACCTAGAGGGCCCAGCCTCTCTTGAACATCAGCTAGTTCCATCTCCATACTCCATATTATTGACAGTCTGTTCCAGCATAAAAAAGTTAAAATGGCCATAGCCTAAATACCCCTAAAGAGTGGGATAGAAAGATCAAAGGTGATGGTGGAGTTATACAGAGAAGGTAGGGTTTAACAAGCGAATATGATTGCTGAATCATTAAATTGATATTTCTTTTAGTATCCAGTATCTTAGAGCAGCTAGAAGTAAAAACCTAAAGTTGTGGAATTGTAACCTATATGAAACTCTGAAATCTGTTCTACAACTAATTGTGGTGCTGTGTTTTGAAATGTATTGCTTTTTTTGTATACATGTTATTTTTCACAAAAAAGAAAAAAAGTCGATTGTGATGATTAAAAAAAAATTATTCCTTCTAGCCTCCTATGTTCTGGAGCAATTAGAAGGAAAAATCTGAGAGGATGGTATGGTAGCCCATGACAAACCCTGGGATCAGTCCTGTAGCATCTTGTTGAAGAGTGCTTTGAAAACTATTGCTTTTTTCTTTCTTTAAGTTAAAAAAAAAAATGCTCACCCCATTTTGAAGAGCCCGCCCATGACAATAACTGAAGAAAATAAACTGCAGCTTGTCCAAGGTCACAGAGCTAAGGAGTGGGGCAGCAGGAGCTGGGGTTCAAATCAAGTCTGCTTGGCTCCCAAGGGGTCAGGACAGAAGGGGAGGAGACCCTGTGGGGGTCCCAAAGGCAGGGAAAGTAAGAGGATGGAGTAGAAAAGGGAAGGAAGAGAGAAAAGGGAGAGGAGAGTTTGTGGGGAGGGTGCCAGGGCAGAGGGAGGCCAAGAGCTGGCAGAGGGCCAGAGCCAGAAGGGGATTGGACAAGGGGGTGCCCCACTGGCAGTGGGCTCCCTCCCTCTGCTCTGTTCTCTCATGGCCTTGCCGGCTCTGCATGTGCCACCAGCATCCTAATGAGATGCTGCAGGCAGGCGTTTGGGGCGGGCTCCTCGGCAGAGCCTCAGTCACTATGGCCAGAGCCAGCATTTTGCTCGCAGTGGCCGGGAGTGCCCTGCAGGGGCTCGACCTGGGCCTCTGGGACCCGAGGTAGGCCTGAGCCCCAGAAGCCGACAACCCCAGGATTGGCCTTCAACCAATCCCGAACACCTTGGGCACCTGCAGGGTGGGTGGAGCCCTGGGTGGGGGCCCACCCACAGCTGTCAGGCTTAGAGCACGGGCTGGCAAGCCCCACCCATCTCTCCAGCAGCCCCTGACAGCTGGGAATTCATTCCCGGGGCATGATATAGTCAGCCGCACAAGGCCCGGGAGCTTGGCCTGGCAGCCCAGTCTCAGCTCCAGTCCCAGCTCTGGCTGCAAGCTGGCTGTGATGGGAGAGTCACTGGCCTTCTCTGGGACTCAGTTTCTCTGCTATCAAAGTAGAAGGTGGGTGGCAAGCTGAAAGGACTTTTCCAACCCCGAGAATCTCAGGATTCTGGAATCACAGAAGACAAGGATTAGAAAGAACCTATGATTTCCAACTACTAGTCTACAACCTGACAATGTCAGGATTACCTGGGGAATTTGTGAAAATGTAAAATATTTGGGGGCACCCCTTCATAACTTCCATAGCTAGGGCCTGGGCACCTATAGATTTAATAGGCATCCCACATCCATGCCTTCGGGGATTTGCTGGCCTCCTGCCACTTTATGGGAGTGGAGGCATTCCTTCTAGAAGCAGGATTCCCAGAAATCCCCGAGCACCTCCAAATCCTTAAGGCTGTTGCCTCCTCCTGGAACTCTAGAGTCTGCCACCTTCTCTGTAGGTCCTGCCTGAGGATCCCCAGTCCCCACACTGTGGGCCTCTCACACCCCAGAAGGCTGTATCACATGTCCCCGAGCCACACGGCCTCACAGACGCTGGGCTCCTTGACAGCCAGCTCGTGACCCGCAGTCAGCACGCTGAGCTGAGCATAGAGACCAAGGATTCCACATGCCCACACATGTGCCCCTGGGTGGTCACACCTCCTCCTGGGCCCCAGTTTCCCTGTCTGTAGAACTTGGTGGAGTCTATAGGTGCCTCTGGCTTTGATGTTTCCTGCCCAAAGTAGGTATAAATGCATATTGGTTGGACAAAAAAAAAATCACCCCAAAGTATGAGTCCTCATTGATGGGGGAATTATAAGCCTCTGGTGAGGAGGTGTTTTAGAAGCAGAGTTTCCAATGTTTAAGAGTGCTGTCTCTGGAGTCAGGCTGCCTGGGTTTAAAGCCCTGGGTCTCAGTCTTCTCATCTGTAAGATGGAGATAATCACAGGGCAGGAGATGATCAAATGAGACAAGGTATGGGAGCAGTTGGAAGAGTGCTTGGCACATAATAAGCCCTCAGTTGAGCTTAGCTCCTATTGGTGTCCCAGAGCCCGTGCTCAGCAGGAGTCCACCCCCCGGTCCAGTCTGGTGGGCGGGGTTAGGTGGGGGAACGGAGCGTGTCAGCAGTGTCTGCCTAGTGTCACCAGAGGGCGCCATGATGCAGCCAAAGCCACCCAGGTGCACCGAGGCTAGACCCAGCCTGTCTAGGCGAGGCCAGTCACCAGAGGGAGGCAGCGCCGCCCAAAGACCCGCCTGCAGGGAGGGCGGAGAGCCAGCCAGCCGTGCAGCTCTGTCTCCAGCAGATACCCCACACCACCTTGGCCTGACATTCAGACCCATTCAGACTGTTAAGCCTGTAACTTAACAGCTGCCCAGAGGGCACCTCGAGCTTCCCTCCCAGGCCATTAGCTCCATTTAACAGATAGGTAAACTGAGGTCTGGGAGAGGGAAAAGCCAGCTCCAGGTAACAGGGTGCACTCTGGACTCTCCATTCAGCACACGATCCACTGAGCATCCCCTGGTGTGACCCCCCCCAACCCAGGCTGGAAAACCAGTGCCCACACACGCCCACAAGGCTGCTGAGGACATGGACTGGGAAAGAAGCTAGTCTGCTGATAAGATGTCAAGGAGTAGGGGGAAGGGAGAGGCAGCTGGGGGTGCATGGGGAGAGACAGAGATAAGAAACGGGGAGACAGGGAGGCCCAGAAGAGAGAGACATTTCAAGGAGAAACATAAAGGGGAAAAAATGCATGGGATAGAAAGAGAGATAGGGAGAGAAGCATAGGAGGAAACGACAGAGACAGAAGGCCAGAGCCCTGAGGGAACACCGGGAGAGAGAAGGCAAGAGAGAGCAGAAAGGAGAGGGAAAGCATAGATGACCTCAACAGGCAGAGGTGGAAGGATGGAGAAAGACCAAAAGGAGCGAGACAGAATCAAAAGACAGCTGTCGACATGGGAAAAGAGAAAGGGAGACAAGGGAGGGTCAGAGAGAGAGATGAGAAACCCAGAGAGAAAGGTGCTGGCAGGTGGAGATGAGGCTGCTCTCAGCAGCTTCACCGGGGTGGAGCAAGAGGTGCCCCTCCACCCTACAGCGGGACTTTTACCCTCGCCCCTCTGTCCCCACCACCCCCACCCCCACCCCTGGCAGGACTTGCCAGCCATGCACTCCCTCTTGGGGCGGTGGAGCAGGGCTCCCCCAGGCACCTGAGGCAGACAGGCAGGGTCCCCAGGGCTGTGTTGCTAGGAGAGGCAGCCACAGGGCTCCAGCCTGTCTCCCCAGCCTCCTCCAGGGTGGGGCTGGGGGCTCACCTGGGGCCCTGGCCCTCCCATGGCCCCCCACCCCAGCCAGCCCTGGCAGGCTTCTGCCCGGCAGCTTATGGGCCCCTGAGCAGCCCTGGCAGCGAGGAGAAGGCGAAGGCTCCTGCTGCTGGCCGGGGGGAGCTCTGGCACCCCCCCCATCCTAGCCACCGGGGCCTGTTTTAATCTTGAGAAACACTGAACTCCCAGTTTGGCTCCGGGTTGCAGAGAGGCCTGGTTCCAATTCCAGCCTTTACAGCATGTGTGACCTGGGGAAATCACACTTCCCCTCTGAGTCTCAGGGGTCTCATCTTGAAGCAAGGATTACACTAGGACCCGTTTCACAGGGTCGTTGGTGAGGATGAGGAGGTGAATGTGGATGAGGAGGCTGGTTTTACCCCTGAGCCTGTGGCTGCAGCTTCCCTGCCTTCTTTGTGCCACTGAGCTGGGTCAGGTCTGATTCAGCGCAGCCTCTGGGGAAGGGGCTGCTTGGCCCCCTCCCCCATACACTCAGCTGGACTTGATGAGACAGACACACTGGGCGCCCCCCACCCTCGCAGAGCTGCACCCAGGAGTCTCTGCTCAGCTGCCAGGGCCTTAGGCAAGAGTAACTTACCACCCAGGCACGGGGCCTAGGCCCCTTAGCCAACCCACTGACACCTCCCAGGGTCCTATGGTGTAGCACAGCTGTTATGCCCACTTCACAGATGAAGAAACCAAGGCACAGAGCTGTGCCTTTGCCCACGGTCCCTCCACTAGGAGTGGTGGAGCTGTTGCTTGGACACAGGCAGGAAGCTTCCAGAGCTCACACCTTTTAGCCCCTAGGTCCCAGTGCCTTGTGAAACCCAGAGACCCCCCACAGGGAGGGAGAGTGACCCAGGGCTCCTCCCTGATGCCCCACCCACCCCAGCTCCTGGGCCTGGCTTGGGCAGGGCAGGGGAGGAGGCCAGGCCGGAGCTTCCATTTACTGTCTGTGCCACCTTCCGGGTGGATCCTAGCCTCTCCTGTAAGTCTCTGGCTACTGAGTTGGCCAGGCCCCTGGCAGGCTGCAGGGTAGGCAGCTCCAAGGAGCTTCAGAACATACCACTGGGGTTAGAGCCTTCTCCCAGCCTGCCCTGGAGCTGCCTCTTGGGAGCTAAAGCTCCCAAAAGCAGAGGCCTGGTCTCACCGAGATATTCTGGGGCTAGCAACTGTGGCCAGGAGTCCAGCCCAAAGCTGCCCACCCCAGGCCTGCTCCAAGCCTGCAGCCATCTCCCCATCCTCTCGGGCCTCAGCGGGGTCAACCTGAGGCAGAGCGTGTGGGTTGGGGGTGGGGATTGCTGTTGACAGGTGTGCCTGGGCCATTTGGCCTCTGTGCCTTCCAAGCCAGGCCCACAGGTATGTGGGAGATGGACAGACCTATGGCCAAGGTCAGGCCTCTCCCACCCTGTCCCTGACATTAAACCCCTTGACATTCCACTTCAAAATGTAATGAGAAGAGGGTGGGCCACGGTGGCGCAGCAGGCAGAGTTCTTGCCTGCCATGCCAGACTCCTGGGTTCGATTCCTGGTGCCTGCCCATGCAAAAAAATATATATATAAAATTTAATGAGAAGATCAGCATTGCTCCAGGCTTCCTCCCAAGCTCCTCCACCTGGCCCGTGGGTGCTAGGCATGGAGTCAGGCTGGTCACAGCCCCCCTAATTCTCTTCCTGGATCTCTGGGCCTAAAGCCCCCTGGCTGGGTGTCAGGAGAGAGGCAGGGAGAGAACCGAAGGGAACATCAGTGGATGGGGGTGGGAGGGAGGTGCCAGCTTGGGGTGGTGCCAGTCACATGTTCAGGGAAATTCTGTGCCCGGTGTGGGATGTCTCTTTCTACCCAGATCCCCCACCCTCCCTCCCCGCTTCCACCACGTTGTCTTCCAGCCCCCATTCAGAAATGAATTCAAAGCCCAGCTCAGGCACTCTCTGGCCATGCAACACTGTGCATGTCATTGGGCTGTGCATGTGACTGATGTGCAGCTATGCAGGCGTCTGAGGTGGGTGCAGGCCTGAGGCTATGAGAGTGTTGGGTCTCTGTCAGTGCGTGAGAGACTGTAGGACAGCACAGCAGGGTGGCAGAGCAAGTGGTCTGGCCAGTTGTGCACTTGTGTGTGCACGACAGTGTGCACTTGTGTGCTGTGTTACGTGCATGAGAGTGCTTATGCATGCATGCATGTGCAGGTGCATGAGTGTGCTCATGTTTGTGTAAGCTTCTGCTCTGTTGTGTGTATGTACACACGAGCTGAGTGTGCCTAGATGTGCATTCATGTATGTTCACATGCGTTGCATGTTTGTGTGCGCGCTGGTGTGAACACACATTGTGCGTGTGTGCCTTGCCGGGTGCATGCGCACATATTTGTATGTGTGTACAGATTGCCTATTGTGTTGTGCTTAGGTGTGCATGCATATGTGTGATTGCGTACTTGTGTGCTGTGTACTCATGTGGTGTGGCCAGCAGGTGGGTCTTCCTGGCTCATCTGAGTCCTTCTTTCCCTCTCTTTGTGACTCCTTCACTCCCTCCTTCCTTTCCTCCACCTCTGCCACTCTCTGACTCCTGCTCAGAGGTCCAGCAGGCATGTGGCCAAGGAGTCCAGGCTGAAGGCAGCAGTGGGAGTGGGGGCTGATCACTGATAGAGCATTCACAAGGATCCTCTAATTCTCTTAGCTCACACTTAACCCCTGGGTCCCCTGGCAGAGCAGTCCCTATCTGCTCTCAGCTGGCTTGGGCACGACAGCATGAGGCCAATGGGCTCCCAGGCCAGCGTCTACCCAGAAAAGGGAGAGGGCTTTCCTGGAGAGGACTCCTTGGTAACAAAGGACCCTAAATCCAATAAAGGCCTTTCCTAGCCATCATTCCATTTGATCCTGACAATTTCCTGTGAGGTGGGTATTTTAATGCAAATTTGACAGGGAAGGGCACTGGGGCTCAGAGAGGAAAAGGGGCTTCCTTGAGGTCCCCCAGAAAGCCATCAGCAGAGCTGGCTTACTCAGTCCTCTCTCCTACTTGAGAGAGGCCCAGAATCCTGGGGTTCTGGCATGTTGGGGTCTCCTTCCCGCTGAGCTCTGCTCAGCACCGAGGCCCCAAGCTCCTGGGCTGTCTCAGTTTGCTAAAGCTGCCAGAATGCAATGTACCAGAAACAGATTGGCTTTTTCAAGGGGGATATATTAAGTTACAAATTTACAGTCCTAAGGCCAGGAAAATGTCCAAATTAAGGCATCTAGGAAAAACACCTTGACTCTGAAGAAGAAAGGCTGATGGCGTCTAGGGTTTCTCTGTCACATGGGAAGGAACATGACAATGTTTGTCGTCCTCTCCCAGCTCTGGTTTCAAATGGCTCTCAGCTCGTTTCCACCCTAAGCATCTGTGGTTCCTCACTTAGGCATCTGTGGGTTCCAGCCCATCCACTCAGGGCCACCTGGGTGACAGTCCAGCCAGCACACCAGGCCCCCACGCGTTGTCTTTCCAGAGCCATAATGGCTCACTTATTACGTGGTACTCAGACTGATGAGAATCTGATCTTGGGACCCTGGCCTGCCCAGCCCTGTCTGGTCTGCCCCTGTCCTCTCTCTCCACATTGGCATGCCCCTCTCCTGTCCCCCACCCACAGAGCCCACACTGGCTCACCTGAATTCTTGTCACCCCCAAGGTTTGCCCCTCCTTGAAGACTGTTCAGTCTGATCCCTATGCCTGGAGTGTCCTCTCCCCGCCTCCCTCACCTTAAACTCTGCCAGCCTGACCTCATCAGTTCTAGACCCCAACGTCACAGCTTCAGAGAATCTTCCCTGGCCTAATCCATTCTCCTCCATGGCATGCTTCGCAGTTTGTGTGTATATATTTCTCTATGTCCTTATTTGCTTGCTTGGAGTCTCCCCACACAAGACCATAAGCTTCATGCATGAGGTCAAGGGACCATGTCTGTCCGTGTACGTCCAACTTGGGTCATAGATATTCCAGGCACGTAGTAGGTTTTTGGCAAATCTTTTGTTGGATAACTGAAGGGTGGAGAGGTGAGCAAGCATTTCATAGGTCCCTGAATGAATGAATTGAGTGGAAAGGGTGGGAAGACCCTGCCCTCAACTGGCAGAAGCAGCCCTGTTTATTGCTCAGAGGAAGGGAGGTTCCCTGACTTTGCCAGCTCTCAGGGGGTTGGCCAACCCCCTGTCCTATCTGTGCTGTGCTATGAGCATCACTTCTGCACTTCTCTCCTCCTCCCTCCAGGCCTTCCAGAAAAGAAGACCCCTTTCTCCAGCAACTAGGCTTATGTGGACTCAGCTTCTAGCTCTGGCCCTGGACAAGTCCCCGCACCTCACCTCCATGAGACTTGGCTTCCTCATCTACAAAACAAGGCAATGAAAAGAATGTTTTCTCTCCTTCCACAGCGAGAAGACCCCCAGTGCTTGTCACTTCCTGGAATTCACAACACTCCATGTTGAATAAGACCAGCCTGTGTGAACAATAGGCTATCACAAAACTGTCAGAATGTGACTTCCAAGGCTAAGCCATTGAAACCAAGTGTGGCTTCTGCCTTGCTGTCTCTTGGGCCACTCTCTCTAGGGAGGCTGGCAGCCATCTTGTGAGGACACTCAAGCAACCATCTAGAGAGAAAATGAGGCCTCATGCCAGCAACCACACCGACGGGGCAGGCCGGTGAGTGGGCACCTCAGAAGCAGATCCTTCAGCCCCAGTCAAACCTTCAGATGACTGAAGCCCTGGTCAGTATCTTGTCTCATGAGAGCGCCTGAGCCAAAATGCCTGGCTAAGTCAATCCCAGGCTCCTGATCTACAGAGGCTGTGTGTGATAACCAATGCTTATTGTTTTAAGCTGCTAGGTTTGGGGGTAACTTGTTGCACAGAAATAGAAAACAAATACACCTCCCATCTTCCATCCTCTCCTGCCCAATAGTGTGACCCACTGGCCTTTCAGAAGAGCCTCTGCGTTGACGTCTTCCATATTGAACTCAACTCAGCTCAGTGGGGAGCTCATCATTTTCCCACCTCCGGGAAGCACTCCTCTCCTGGGCCTCCAAACCCAGACTCAGCAGCACCACCCACCTTCTCCAGAACTAAAGGCAGAATCCTGCATGTGCCTTCACACCTTCCTTGTCGCCAGTGTCCAGTCGCTGGGAAATCCTGGTCAATTTGATGTCCTGTATACCCCTGGAATCCTCCCACTCCTGGCCCTGCCCTTGTCCCCGGCCCTAGCTCAGGCCATACCCTTGCTCACCTATTGCAGCAGCCCTTCCCTGGTTCCCATGCCTCCATCCTTGCCGCCCTCACCTCCAATCCAGCTTCTGCTTTGGCCGAGGTGTGTGTGCGTTGGAGGGTTAGGATTTTCTAAAACGTAGAGCTGACCACATTGCTCAGCTGCTCAATAACCTTCTATGGCTCCCCTGTGGCCTACAGGATAAGGCCCAAATCCTTTAGGCTGGCACTTCAGCCTTTTCTCAACTGGCCCTGTTACCTCTCCATCCTCATCTTCAGTTTTACTTTGCCTCAAATTTAATGCTCCACTGACACAGAATCACCTGAATTCCTCTGAATACCGGAGTTTCATGTCTCCATGCCTCAGCTCATTCTATCCTCTCTACCTGGATACCTCTCTCCTTCTTCACCTGGCAAACTCCTATTAATCTGTCAAGGCCCACTCATTCTGATCCATCACGAAGAGCTGGCCTCTCTTTCTGGCCCCAATGTATCTTGTTGGACTGCGATGACCAGGTAGATGTCTTGTTGCCCACTAGATGGAAACCTCAAAAGCAGCACGTGTCTTTTTCAACTCCAGCATACCTTGCTTAGTGAACATACAGAGAACATATGGAGACCATTAATGTTCTTACAATAGAAAAGCTGATGTTTACTCCTTTAAGGTCAAAGCATTTAAAACCTCACTTTGGATGGAAATGTGTCTAAAAGGTATGACAGACTCCCCTGCCTTTTTAAAACACAGTATACAGGATATGCTTCAGCCTTGCTTGATTGTACGATTTGTGTCAGAACAGATGCAGAGGTTTTCAGAAGGATCCTTGGAGATGAACCAATAGATGAGGGATCTCAGGCCTTGAGAAATCAAGTCACTTGACTGTGGAATGAACTTTAATTAACATGTGGGCTGCAATACAGAGATGCTCCCTCCTTCACTGAAGGATTTAGAAGCCTCATCTTAGCCCTGCACTAAATGGCCCTGATGTTTGTGTCCTTTGAATTTTTGAGTATTTTTTGCAATCTTTCCATTTCAGAGTGCTTCTGGGCCAGTTTCCTGCCTTACCTTTATAATTTGGTACTTCTGATCCCCCAGAGGAAGGAAAACCAAGCTTGATGGAGCCATGTAGAAAGGAAGAGTTAGATTCCGGACTGAGATCTGGGCGGGCCTGGGAAGTGTGGCAAGAGCTTTAAGGCAGGGGCTCTGCAATGGCCGTGCAGCCTCTGCTGTGCTCTGGATATGGGAGTTGTCGGCAGAGGCAAATACCTAGCATGGGATCGGAAGGGAAGAGTTCCACTGGGGAGGGGGGAGGGGCAGATCGGGGCTGCTTTATCCTGGGAGCAAATGAATGGGGGTAGGATGGGGTATACTGAACAGAGAGAACATTAACTGGCCGTATGTCACGGAGCAACTCAACTAAACCCCTCTGGGTGTCAGTTCCAGAATCTGTAAAATGGGGATATTCTCTACACCATGGGGCCATAGTGAAGATAAAAGAAAATAATACATGGATTAGAACTTAATAAATTCTAAAGTGCTGCCCAAGGGAATACGATCATCACTCACTCATTCAACAAACACTACCGATCACCCACTACGTGCCAGGCAATGTTCTAGGCACAGGTGTTGTCAGCAGAGAACACAGCAAAGGCCCTATTCTCATGGCATTTGCATTCCAGCAAGAGAGACATCTGAGTAACCACATATCCAGTGATATAACCTTCAGAATGGGCTAAGTCATACTGCTGCAGAAAACAAACCCCAAATCTCCGTGGCTTAAAACCATCAGGAGTTATTTCTCTCTTACATCACATGTGTGCCCGGCGAGGCGCTCTGCTCTACATTGCCCTCAGTTGGGGACCCAGGCTTAAGGAGGCTCCATCTCCAATTTCCACAAAAAGGAGCACAGCAAATTGCACATTAGTTCCCAAAGCCCCCAGCCCCGGCTCAGGAAATGAAGCTTACCCATCTGTCCTATTTCATTTCCAACAGGCAAGTCACAAGGCCACCCAGCTTCTCTGAGTGGCAGGATGACCTCAAGCCAGGAGACAAGGAGCAGGGAATATTTGGTGAAAAGCATAAATATCCACCACTGGTTGGGATAAGTGCCATGAATAAAATTAAAGTAGTATAAGGAGCTGGGGGGGGATGGTTATGCAATTTTAGGTAAGAGAGTCAGGGAAAGTCCCTCCGAGGAGGGGACATTTGAGCAGAGATGTCAATGGAGTCAGGGGGCGATCCAGTTGGAAGAGCACAGGAGGCAAAGGAAACGGCAGGAGCAAATGTCCTGGGGCAGGTGAGAGGCAGAGACTGGGCTGGGGTCGTGGGCGGAGGGAGGGAAAGAAAGGGGCATTCAGAGAGGAAGCAGATGATATTGTCACTTGTCGGTCACGGCAGGACCTGGCCTTTCTTGAGTGTGATAAGATGGTGTCACAGGTCGCTAGTATCGTTAATGGAAAAAAGTTTCTAGAGCCAGAATGTCTGAGACCAAGGCCCAGCTCCACTCTACTCTGTGTGGCTTTGGCATGCACTTAATCTCTCTGAGCTTCAGTTTCTTCATCTGTAAAGCGGGCTTAGAGTACCACCTCCCAGGGTTATTATAATGCTGAAGTGCTTAGACCTGCGCCCAGCATTTTGGAGTACTATAGAAGCATCAGCTGTTATTACC
>PVIY010052847.1:0-14964 GCA_004026745.1 Myrmecophaga tridactyla
AGCCCCGCCCCGCAGCCCCGCCCCGCAGCCCCGCCCCGCAGCCCCGCCGCAGCTGCGCGCCTTGGCCCGCCCCGCCCCCCGCCGGCTTCCCCAACAAGCGCTGAGCAAAGTGGAGTCGAGCGGTTCGCGGAAGAACGCTCCCAAACTTTCTTCACCCCAGGGGTCTCACTAGAGGCAGCTCCTGCCCTACGACGCTTCCCTCGCTCCGTTCCCGGGCACTCCCGGCCTGGCCAGTCCTGGAGTTGAGTAGTTTTGGGATTAACCAGACTTGGGCAAAACAGACTCGGGACGAACTGCAGAATTAAAAATAAATGCCCGACGAGCGAGGAAACGCCTTTCACTTACCGGCTGACGCCGGGTCCTGAAGTGGTCGGAGGCGCGCTGCTTCGGGGGCCGAGGGGAGCCCGTGGGCGGCCGGACTGGGACGGGCTGGGGCGCGTGCGCGAGGCCGGCCGCGGGGACGCGCAGGCCTCGGGTCCCTCCTCGCGCCCGGGTGAAGCATGCGCGCGAGCGGTCCGGCCCGCGCCCCGGTCGGGTACCAGACTGCGAACCCGCTCGCTTCCCTGGCCCGGGCGGCTCCTGTGGGTGGAGAAGGGGCGGATGGGCGGACGGGCGCGCGCGCGGAGAGGCGCCGCAGGCGGGCAGGCGGCGGGGCGTGCCCGGGGGCGGGGCGGGCGGGAAAGCGAGCCCCGAGCGGGGGATGAGGGGGGTGGGGTCCCGTGGCCACGTGGGGGGCGTGATGGTAGTGGGCCGCCTTTAAGGCTGTGCTTTTGGTGTGTTTAAGCAATCTTTGACCAACCCGAGGTCGCGGAGATTTTATGTTTTCTCTTGAAAGGTTTATAATTTTAGATTTTATATTTAGGTCTATTTATATATGGTGCGGGTATGGCTCTTAGGTCACTTTTTTTGTTATGGATTTCTAGCACTATTTATTGACGGTACTATGCTTTCTTTACTAAGCTGCTTTACACCTCTATCAAAAATCCGTCGTCCTTGTATATTTTGGTCTATTCTTACACCATATTCGGTTCTGTTGATCTATTTGTCTGTCTTTAGTAAAATACCACGCTGTCTTGAATATTGTAATAAGTTTTGAAACCAGATAGTTTGGCCTACCTTTTTGGTTTTTTTTCAAAGTTGTTTTGGCTCTTCTAAGTCCCTTGTATTTTCATATACTTTTAAGATCGGCTTGTCACTTTCTATAAAAGAGACTGCTGGGATTTTGATTGGGGTTGCACTGAGTCTACAAATCAATATGGATGAACTTATATCTTAACAATATTGAGTCATGGGACACTTGAACAAAGTCTCTTCATTTATTTAGGTCTTGTTTAATTTCTCTCAACAGCATTTCATAGTTTTCAGCATACAAACATTGAACAGCTTTTGTCAGATCTACCCCTAGGTCAAATTTATCTCTAAAACATGGGAGAAATCATACTTTTTTTTTCCCTATTCAAGATTCTATGTAATTATGCTGTTCAGGTAAATGGACCATACGAGTTAATTTAGATAATGCGCTACCCGAAATATAAATTTTGAGCCAAATAAACATCTCTCCCTTTGGTCTCTGAGGTTGAAGTTTGAAAACATGGACCATGTCACCCTCTACGGAGTATTCTGATTTACCTTAGTCCTATCCAGATCAGTTTCATTCCTATCTCTCGTCAAACTCTGATCACTTTTCAACTTTTTAAACAGTTGCTGTATGGGGTAATGCTGAATTTTCATAGCCTCAGTGCACTGAGTCTCAGGTGTCATGTCAATACCCGAAGTTTCAGGAAACGACCAGGTCATATACAAACAGCTCAGTATTTCAGAATTTAGAAATATCAGTTACAAACTCCTAAATATATGTGACTGCTGTAAGTGCTTACGCTATAGGAACCTTTACGATAGGCCCCAACCTGATAACCCAGGCCCTTAAATTCTCTGAGTTTGTACATTATAGGTAGTCCTTATGAGTGAGGCATAATGATATTTATCTTTTTGTTTCTGACATTTTATTCAACATAGTGTCCTTAAGGTTCTTTCACCTAGTTGCATGCTTCACAGAGATCATACCTTTAAAATGCTGTTTTAAATTACAATTTCTGATTACACATTACTAGTTTGTAGAAATATAATTGATTCTTAAATATTGATCTTTCATTTGTAATCTTGGTAAAACCAATTACTATTCTGGTAGCTTTTTAATAGATTCACTAGATTTTCTATGTAGCAGATTTTTTCTTTTCCGTGAATAAAGATAATTTACTTTCTTTCTAGTCTGGAAAGTCTGAAATGCCTTTTATTTATTTTTCTTGCCTTATTCTCCTAGGTAGAAGTTCCAGTGCAGTGTTGACCAGAAGCAAAGAGTTGATATCCTTTCTGTCTTCCACTCCTAAGTATGGAGGTTAGCTGTGGATTTTCCGTTGATGCCTTGTTTTAGTTTGCTAGCTGCCGGAATGCAACACACCAGAGACGGATTGGCTTTTAATAAAAGGGGATTTATTTTGTTAGTTCTTCAGAGTAAAGGCAGCTAACTTTCCACTGAGGCTCTTTCTTACGTGGAAGGCACAGCATGGTCTCTGCTGGTCTTCTCTTCAGGCCCCTGGATCCAACAACTTTCCCTGGGGTGACTTCTTTCTGCATCTCCAAAGGCCTGGGCTGAGCTGCAAGTGCTGAGATGAGGAATGCGGAGCTGCTTAGCTGTGCTACATTGTTATCTCTCATTGAAGCACCAGCCAATTAAGTCAAACGTCACTCATTGCAGCAGACACACCTCCTAGCCGACTGCAGATGTAATTAGCAACAGATGAGGTTCACGTACCATTGGCTTATGTCTGCAGCAACAAGACTAGGTATGCTCACCTGGCCGAGTTGACAACTGAATCCAACTAACACATGCCTTTTATCAAGACTGAGGAAGATCAGTGTTCTCTTCTGTTCCTAGTTTGCTGTGAGCTTTCATCAGGAATGAACTTTAGATTTGGCAGATTTTTTTTCTGCATCTTTTAACAGCATTTCCCATTTGAACCATTTAATGGTGTTTTTTAATACCATTAATGCTATTAATGCTATCAGTTACATTCACAATGTTGTGCTACCACTATGACCAAGCAGTACCAAAACTGTTTCATCATCTAAACAGAAACCCTGTACCCATTAAGCAATAACTCTCCAATGTCCCTCCCCCCCTAACCCTGCCCTTGGTAACCGCTATTACATGTCTCTGTGAATTTGCTTATTCTAGATATTTTATATAAATGGAGTCATACAATATTTGTCCTTTTGTGCCTGACTTACTTAGTTAATGTTTTCAAGGCTGTAGCACATATCAGAATTTTTTTCCTTTTTATAACTGAATAATGTTCCATTGTATGTATACACTACATTTTATTTATCAGTTTGTCTACTGATGGGAAATTAAGTTGTCTACACTTTTTGGCATTTGTGAATAATGCTTTATGAACAGCGGTGACCAAATATTTGTTCAATTTCTTGTTTTCAATTCTTATGGGTATACCTAGAATTGGAATTTCTGGGTCAAATGGTAATTCTATGCTTAACGTTTTGAGGAATGGCCAAACTGTTTTCCACAATGGTTATACAATTTTACATGACATGATATTCCTTTAATATTATTTTTCTTTCTGCCTGAAGGACTTTAACGTATCTTGTAGTGCAGGACTTCAGATGATGAGTCCATTCGGTTTTCTTATATCTGAAAATGTCACTTATATTTTTGAAAGATTATTTTCACTGGGTTTGGAATTGTTGGTTGATGATTTTATTTTTTTCTTTCAGGACATTAAAGATGTTTCCCACTGTCTCCTTTTCTTCTTCCTATTTTGAAAAGTTTTTCTTTATCACTGGTTTGGCCAGTTTATATTTCTTCGTGTTTCTTCTACTTGAGACTTAAGTTTCTTGGATCTGGGGGGTTATTATTTTCATCAAATTTGGGAAAATTTTTGGTCATTATTTCTTCAAATATTTTTTCTGCCCCCACTTCCTTTGCAGACTCCAATTACACATACATTAGGCCACTTGACATTGTCCTACAGGTCACTGATAATCTGTTGAATTTTGGGGCTCTTTCTTTCCTCTGTATTTCAACTTGGACAGGTTCTCTTGCTTTGTCTTCAAGTTCATTTATTAATCATTTCTTCTACAATGAAGGTCTATTAATCTCATTCCATGTATTTTTACATCTCAGACATTGTAGTTTTTATCTCTGGAAGATAGATTTGAGACTTTTAAAAAAATTCTATCACATCTTTCCTTAGCATGTTCCTCTACCATTTAATTTTTAATATTACTAATTCTGTAGTTTTGAATCATTTATCTTATTTTATTTTTGTAAATTTTTAGTTGTGTTGTTTAAAGTAACTTCACACTTTAATATCACATTCAAAAATTTAATTATCACAATCATTTTTAGTTCCTGTTGTCCTATTTTTTTGTTTTAAACAAATAATGAGGGTGATTCATGTACACTAAAATTTAAGAACCCCTGCTTTAGATGGTGTTTAAATAACTATTTTCCCTTAATCTTAATTCTCAATATTATTTCCAAGCCCACTGGTACCTCTTATTGCTGAAATTAGGATATTATAAAAAACTAAAATGAAGGCAGCTGCCTGAAAATCTTTTAGAACACACCCACTAGCTTTTTTGTTTTTTAATATGCTGTATGACCAGGGTAATTCTTTTTCCATGTGGGTATCCCATTATTGCAGTGCCATTTGTTGAATTTTTTGGGGGGGTCGGGTGGGGTCCTGGAATCGAACCTGGGTCTCCCACATGGCAGGTGAAAATTCTACCAGTGAACTACTCCTGCATCCCCCCCCCCTCCCTGGTTGCCCTTTAAATGGTGTTTCCTCTTCAACTTGTACCAAAAAAGTTGTTAAATCAATATTTTTGTCATATGTTTGTGTAAATAGGATCATTTTGCATTCTTTTAGCTTCTAGTTTACTTAACACAACTGGGAAGTGAAAAGATACCTGGCTAAGTGCAATATTTAAAGTTGAGTTTGAATGAGAATATTCATGAATATAAGTTTAATCAATTCAAACTTATTAGCTTCAAAATAAGTAAAATACATATCATTTAAGAGGCCACAGGCTTGGATAGAATAATGAAGATAAATCTGTGGATATTATTTTCTAGTGTATGTAATTTTAGGAGTTCTTAGCTGCAACTAACAGAAACTATTTTACTTAGACAAAATTACTGTAAGGATTCTGAGCATCTCATGGGACCAAGGAGGAGGAATGCAGCTAAGGCTCAGGGAAGACATTAAAGAAGAAACTGAAAACCATCTGGCATCTCTGCATCTTTGGTCTCTTCTTTTCTACTTATCTGCTCCATAGTTTTGTTTCTGCAGTTTGTCTTTTTATGTCCCTTTGTTCATTTGTTGGATTTGACGGCCTTGCAGCTCCAAGGCTAACATGTTATAGGTGCAGATATATGATAGAACTAATTCAGCTTTGTTAATGGTCAATTCCAAATTCTTGGTGAGAGAATCTGATTTGCCCAGTTTAAATTCCGTGCTGATATTTGGCCCAGTTAGCTGCAGCCAGGTTGGCCAGTTCATATAGTTAGACATGACTGCTGGGGCTAGGCCTGAGGACCAAGGAGTCTTTGCAGGAGTAGTTTTTAGAGAAAACAAAAATATTAATAACTCATCAGCTGGACACAGCTCCTTATTTACTCCCAAGAGCCCCAAAATTCCTGTAATTTTATGGAGCCTACATCCTTACCCACCTACCTGATGCTGAAGCCTTAATCTACTTCTGCCAAGTCATTTTTTACTACACACTTAAAATTGGGTAAATTACAGAGTACATATTTTTTTTTATTGCTTGAACTCTTTAAATCCTCTTCTGATTGCTGGAGTGATCCTTGTAGAAAGATACCATAAACCTGATACATACCTGGCTGTCAGAGCTAATAGAAGGATGAATTTTCCCCTTATTTGCTGATGTTCTAGTTTGCTAGCTGCCAGAATGCCATATACCAGAAACAGAATGGCTTTTAAAAAGGGGAATTCAATAAGTTGCTAGTTTACAGTTCTAAGGAAAAGAAAATGTTCCAATTAAAACAAGTCTATAGAAATGTCCGATCTAAGGCATCCAGGGAAAGATACCTTGGTTCAAGAAGGCCGATGAAGTACAGACCGATCGCTTCCTCTCCTGGCTTCCTGTTTCATGAAACTCCCCAGGAGGCATTTTCCTTCTTCATCTCCAAAGGTCACTGGCTGGTGAACCCTCTGCTTCTCGTGGCTATGTTGTTCGGCTCTGCCCTCTCTGAGTCTCTCATTCTCCAAAATGTTTCCTCTTTTATAGGACTCCAGAAACTAATCAAGACCTACCCAGATGGGTGGAGACACGCTTCTACCTAATCTATCTTAACAACCACGCTTGATTAAATCACCTCTCCAGGGAGATGATCTGATTACAGTTTCAAACATATAGTACTGAATAGGGATTAGAAGAAAGAGCTGCCTTTGCAAAATGGGATTAGGATTAAAGCATGGCTTTTCTAGGGGACATACCTCCTTTCAGACTGGCACATTCCATCCTCTGGACCCTAAAAAATACATGTTTTTCCCGTATACAAAATACATTCATTCCATCACAATATCAGAAATCCTTAAATCATTTCAGTAGCAATGCAAATGAAATACAAAGTTAGAAACAGTACAAACTCCTATCAAAGTTAGTTACAGGCATGATCTGTTCTAAGGCAAAGTTCTCCTCTGGCTCTGGACCTATAAAAACTCTAAACAAATTATTTGCTGCCAACATACAAAGGGGGAACATTCATAGGATACATACACCCATTTTCATAGGAAGGAAATAACACAGGGGTCACCGGACCCAAGCAGTTTAGAAAACCTGCAGGGCAAACTCCATTAGATTTCAAAGTCTGAGAGTCATTTATCTTTGGGGCTTTAGAAAGTGGCAGTCCCACCCTTTCCAAAGGCCTATAAAGCAGCTTGCCTTTCTCTGAATACAATCTTTGGGGACATTGGGGAGACCACCTTTTTCTTGGCTCCACCCCCTCTGAGCATCGGGGCTGCATCCAGGCTCTCTGCCATCTCCGGGGCACACGCTCAACCCCTCCATGTGGTGGCAGCCAGGCTCTCCCTAAACCCCAAGGAATGTGCTTCACCCTCTCCAAGGCCTGAGGTGGCATGACTCTTCCAATGCAATGAGGTGGAAGGCCCATTCTCTGCCTCCAGGCCAAATTCACCCTCTCCACATGCTTGGGTGGGTCCGCTCTCCAGGCCCAAGGTTTCTTGACTTTAGACCTCAGCATCCATGGCATTGCCTCTGAAATTATTTTTCCTCCAATGTGTCCCTTCTCTGAACCCCGCAGTCCAGACTGGCAGTGGCTCTGTCTAGACAGGTCCCACAGCACTCTCATTGGTTTTCTATGCAGTAGCCTTGGATCATGCCCATCAGACATAAGTAGTTTCCACAAGTCCTTCCTGGATAACTCCATGTCCGATCCTGGCATTCTCTGAAATGGCTGACTGGTTTCATATTTGGCCAAATCCTCATGTGGGGCAACACTCTCCAGGGTCTCCCTTCCTAGAGGCCCAGAATTTTCCAGAATATCAATTTCTGGTTTCTTTGTACCCAAGAGTTCAGTTCTCAGCTTATCTCTTTCCTGTTGCGTTTCACTATAAGCTGAAAGGAGAAACCAGGCTGCACTTTTCGTATTTAATTTGGAAATCTCTTCTGCTAAATATCCAAGTTCATGGCTTTTAAAATCTGTCTTCTAGCCAAAGCTACTAGTCAATTTTGCCAGATTATCTGCTATTTTGAAACAAGGATGGCCTTCCTTATGGTTTGCAATAACACGTGCCTCATTTCTGTCCAGAGTTTCATCACAGGTATCTTTAGAGTCCACATTTCTACCAACAGTCTCTTCAAAGCATTCCAGGCTTTTTCTATCAAGATCCTCACAACTCCTCCAAAATCTTCCCCTTATCCATTTAAAAAGCTGTTCCAACATGTTTGGTATTTGCAAACTGCAGCAGCATCCCACTCCCTGGTACCAAAATCTGTTCTAGTTTGCTAGCTGCTGGAATGCAATATACCAGAAACAGAATGGCTTTTAAAAAGGGGGGCTTTAAAAGTTGCTAGTTTACAGTTCTAAGGCTGAGCAAATGTCCTAATTAAAACAAGTCTATAGAAATGTCCAATAAGGCATCCAGGGAAAGATACCTTGGTTCAAGAAGGCCGATGAAGTTCAGGGTTTCTCTCAAGTGAGAAGGCACATGGAGAACATGGTCAGGGTTTCCCGCTCATCTGGAAAGGCATGTGGCGAACATGGCATCATCTGCTAGCTTCCTCTCTTGGCTTCCTGTTTCATGAAGCTCCCTGGGAGATGTTTTCCTTCTTCATCTCCAAAGGTTGCTGGCTGGTAGACTCTCTGCTTCTCGTGGCTATGTCATTCTTTGCTCTCTCAAAAATCTCCAAGATGTTTCCTCTTTTATAGGATTCCATTAAACTAATCAAGACCCACCCGAATGGGTGGAGACATATCTCCACCTAATTCAGTTTAACTACCACTCTTGATTGAGTCACATCTCCAGGAAGATAATCTAATTACAGCTTCAAACATACAGTACTGAATAGGGATTAGAAGAAATGGCTGCCTTTACAAAATGGGATTAGGATTAAAACATGGTTTTTCTAGGGTACATACATTATTTCAAACCAGCACAGCTGCTAATTATTTTTTAGAAAAATGAATCATGGTCCTATTTAAAGATTATTAGTGGAAAAAATCTCAACATCAACAACAAATGCATTTTGAGCAATAACTGACACATAGTGGTTATTCAAGCTATTAAATAAAATAATGACTTTTCAACAATATCTAAGTGGTTTATAACAATAACACATAGCAAATTGCATTTTGGTGTTCTAAAAGGACATTTTTGCTAACTCATACCCCAGGAAGCCATGCAGCTCTAAACAGATGCTTCGGGGATGCATGACTGCGGCTATATCCTTTGGCCATGGGGGACGATATTGACAACTGCTTTGAAAATGTTCCAGCAAAAATGATTTCAGCTATGGTTTATTATGCGAACTCTATAAATCCAGTAGGGTAAGTTAAAAAAAATAGATTCTGTTAAAAGCAACTGAGAAAATTTTTCATCTTGCTTGAAATGAAATGGTCAGAAGAGATTAACATAGGTTATCTTGGATTTCATAATTTATTGCCAGTTCTATTATTTCTAAAGCATATGGTTATATCATCAGGTATATAAAATAGCAGCATTCCAGGTCTTATCATTAGTAACTTGTCAAAACACCACCTTTTACTGCAAGTCCAAAACCTAAGCTGAGAGGAGTGATATTCAAGGAAGGTTGGCTCAGAACAGATTTCATTCCTCCAATTATCATCAATTATATCCTTGGATCAAATCAGACCATTAGATAGCTTCATAGTTAGATCACATTAGTCTGGCACTTTTTGCAGAATTTCTTTCATTGAGTTACCCTTACCTGCCATAACAAACCCTTTTATCAAAAAGACAGCTTTATGAAATTCACCTCAGCTTTCATTGTAAAAATAAAGACTACCATTCTCTGTTTATTCAAATATCTTCTATAATAAAGTTTTATTGAGGAATTCTTTTTACAATTTAAGGCTAGAAAATCCTTTTTTTTTTTTACCCCAAGAATTCGTCCTCTTTTCTGATAATAACTATCACATAATACATATTTTCATTCTAGCTCAAAGATGCACTGGGCAAACATTGAAGTATAAGCCTGGTTGTGTTGACCTTCTGTTGGTGATTGGATCGTGTCCCCTGCAAAAGGCATGGTCAGGTCCCAACCTGGTCCTGTGGACATGAGTCCATTGTAAATAGGCCCTTTGATGGGCGGCTGCCGTGGCTCAGCAGGCAGAGCTCTGACCTGCCGTGCTGGAGGTCTGGAGTTCGATCCCTGGTGCCTCCTGCCCATATGCAAATTAAAAAAAAAAAATAGGCCCTTTGAGATGTTGTTAGTTAGGGTGTGTCCAAACTGAATGAGGGAGGGTCTTAACCCCAAACAGCTAAAGTCCTTATAAGCAAAGGAAATAGGAGATGATAAGAGAAGTCTGGGGGAGGAGCCAGAAGCTGGAAGTCAGCAGAACCTAGAAGAAGGAAGGAAGAGAAAGGAGAAGACGCCTCCATGTACATTGCCATGTGGGTGGAAAAGCGAAGGAACCCCAAATATTGCCAGCCTGCTTGAAGATACTGACAGAAGATACTTCCTAGGAGAAAGCATGCCTTCTAGCTTCTGAAACCCTGAGCCAATGAATTCCTGCTGTTAAACCAACCCAGTGATGTATAGTATTTGTTTTTCACAGTTGGGAAACTAAAACACCTTCAATGCTGTGTTTTTATTTCCCTTTTATTGAGTCCTGATTTTCCACTAGTATTCAGTTAGTGGCTCCAACAGAAGAATATATATTTTTATTGTAATTTGTTCTTTGTAGTCACTTCTTAATTTTTTTTAATGAAGCAGAATATATTTACAAATACACACATTTTATATAAATTAAGTATAAAATGTCAATTAATTTAGAATTTAAAAGAATTTATGTATGTACAATCACATGCACACACATGTACACAGATAGATACAGACATACACATGGCATCAGTTTAAAGATAACAACTTTTCATTTGATTCATCCAATCACCTCTAGGTGGGAAGGGAAAGCCATAGGGTAAATTACCTGGTAATTGACTTCAAGACAAGTCTATCTCCAGGAGGCTAACTCTTACCATTCTATTTAATGCTGCATCATGCCCATGTTGCCCCACTTCCTGCGCTCCTGATCTCACTGACCCTATATCTCAGTTTCCCACCTGCTATGACAGACACCACACAATGGGTAGCTGACGCTAGACGGCTGTCTCCCTCCCAGGGTCGGTAGAGTGCTGGCTGGCTGGCAGTGCTTGGCTTCCTTGGCTTTCTCATCACCTGATGATGTCCTTTCCCTTCTCTTCTGGGTTCCATTGACTTCCTGCTTCTCCTCCACATGGCTTTCTGTTCATAAAGCTTCCTGTAATAGGATTAAAGCCCAATCTCATTTAGGTGGGCCAAACCTTAACTAGAAATAATATCTTCAAAAGGTCCTATTCACAATGGGCCCATATGCCCTGGGACAGATTAAGAACAGGTTTTCTTTCTTTCTTTTTTTTTTTCCCCTGGGGTATACAATTCAACCTACCATATCTACCACTCTTTCTGTTTCCCATGGTACTTATCACTTTGTGACTTTCAACATAATTTACTTCTTATGTTTATTGTCTGTTTCTCCTGCCTCTAATGTAAGCTCCACAAAAACAGGGATATTTGTCTGTTTTGGTCAATGATGTTTTTATCCCAAACACCTTACATAATGCCTGGCATATAGCAGGCATTCAATAAATATTTGTTGCATGAATGAATAAGTGTAATGTAAGTGCTGTGGGTGCACCCAGGAAGGGATGTTTATTTCGGCAGGAGGGTATGGAAAAAGCTTCTACAGCAGAGGTGACACTGGGTAGTGACTGAAGGATATTTCAGGCACAAGCCTGAAGACCTTGGAGATGAAGATAAAAGCTGGCTAATACTAAAGGTGGAAACCATAAGTTGGTCTGTATGTGATGTTCTCCCAGTACAATGACTAGTTTTTTGCGTCGTTTGCTGGGCCATAGCACCCAGTTAAAAATGAATGTAGGTATTGCTGTGAAGGTATTTTGTAGATATGTTTAATATTTCCAACCAGCTGACTTTAAAGGAGCTCATTCTCAATAATGTGAGTGGGCCTCATGTAATCATTTGAAAAGACTTAAGAGCAAAACAAATTTCCCTGAGGAGGAAATTCTGTCTCAAGATTGCAACATCAGCTCCTGTCTGAGTTTCCAGCCATCGAGTGTACCAATTATTTGATAGAAATACATTACACTCCCCACCCCACACACATATGTATATATATAAAATGTCCTACTGGTTCTGTTTCTCCAGGGAATCCTGACTACCAGGTAATCCTGGTCTCTCTTCTCCATCTCTGGGACTGCAAATTCCAAGTATCTTCTATCTACGCTGAGGTACCCACATACCAAGACATTCATTTTGGAAATGGAATGCAGAAAAAAGCAAAAGGAATGACTCAAACAGAAAAGATTTAACATTATATAATTTGAAAATATAGAAACATATTAAAATCTAAATACTGTATTTATTCAAAAAATTTTGAATTCTTTTGTCTTTTTTTTAGGGCAACAAGGGTTAGGAAAGAAGGTAAAACACATCACTTATTTTGGGTTTTTGTGACAACATTTTAAGCAAGTTTTAATACAAGTCTATAAAGACGAATCTAATTGGGTTGGCACTGTCATCTCTGAAATCCATGTTTGCATATATTGTATCAAGCATATTATATCAGTGTGGTTAATTTATAAAACTATGGAATCATTTAACATAGTTTTAGTGGAAGAGAAAATAATAATTTTTCATTCTAATATTTACCTGTATTAAAGTTTTAAACTCCAGAGTAAAGTCAAGCTAAACAATCTGGCATAATTTAATTCGTATGGAATATGAATGTATTTTTACTCCACCAGATACATGACTTCAAAAAATAGTAAATTAAAATTACGTTGTTAAAATTAAATGTAGGGCAGGCCACAGTGGCTCAGCAGGAAGAGTTCTCACCTGCCATGCTGGAGACCTGGGTTCATTTCCCAGTACCTGCCCATGGGGAAAAAAAATTAAATGTAACTGCATTGGAGATAACATATTCCAAAGGTGGTCAACATGTGGTAATCTTCAAACCAAAATTAATATCGTAATGAGGTCATGTGACAGAAAATGTAACATTTGTAATATCAAAAAAGGAAAAATCTTAAAAAAAAAATACAAAAATGCTGTATCTTTGGATACAGCTGTAAGGCTTCTCAGGCTCCACTGCCCCAGGCATACGCAGAATTGAGGTTGTTTGAGAGCTTGTCTGGAGCCTGTGCCTTCCCCAGGAGAGGGCTGGGGCCCAGCTCAGGTGGAATCCCTCCCTCAAGGAATTCAGATCCCAGGGTTGGAAAAGTGAAGCGATTAAAGTCAGTCTACAACCTCTCCTCTGTCTCCACCACACCCCCAGCAGGGAGAGTCCACTGAAGTTAAAGGTACCACATCACCTTATGCTGGTAGGACCTAAAGGCAGAAAAGCATCACATACTGGGCAGGATAGGAAAAATGCCAAGTCCAGAGACTTCATAGGAAATTCTTTTAACCTGCTGGGTCTCACCCTCAAGGAAAACTAACACAGGTGACTCTTTCCTCCTGAGAGGAGACCAGTTTGGTCTGGGAAAATCTGACTGGGGTCTGTAATACCTAAGTAGACCCTACAAAGGGCTGGGGGAAATGCATCATACAGGCAGGGCAAGAAGCAAAAAACAAGAACTGAAACATTCTGATCTGTTAAACAAAACCTAAGCTAGAGGATGAGAATAAGCTGAACTGAATGTCAAAGAACAGACAGATAACAAAGTCATCCAGCAAGAAAATCCTAGGGATAAAAAAGTAAAAACAATCTCAGAATAAACTAATTAAGGTAACTAAATGCCTAGATGCTAGCAAAAAATAACAAATCATACTAGGAAAATTGAAGAAATGGCCCATTCAAAGGAACAAACCAACAATTCGGACAGACATGGAAAACCTCATCAAAAATCAAATCAATGAATTGAGGGAGGATATAAAGAAGGCAAGGAATGAACAAAAAGAAGAAACTGAAAGTCTGAAAAAACAAATCACAGAACTTATGGGAATGAAAGGCACAGTAGAAGAGATGAAAAAAACAATGGAAACCTACAATGTCAGATTTCAAAACGCAGAAGATGGGATCAGTGAATGGGAGGACAAAACATCTGAAATTCAACAAGCAAAAGAAATTGTAGGCAAAAGAATGGGAAAATATGAGCAGGGACTCAGGGAATTAAATGATAACATGAAGCTCACGAATATACATGTTGTGGGTGTCCCAGAAGGAGAAGAGAAGGGAAAAGGAGGAGAAAAACTAATGGAGGAAATTAACACTGAAAATTTCCCAACTCTTATGAAAGACTTAAAATTACAGATCCAAGAAGTGCAGCGTACCCCAAATAGATGTACTCCAAGACACTAATCAGAATGTCAGATGTGAAAGAGAAAGAGAGAATCTTGAAAGCAGCAAGAGAAAAACAATCCACCACATACAAGAGAAGCCCAATAAGACTATGCATAGATTTCTCAGCAGAAACCATGGAGGTGAGAAGACAGTGGAATAATATATTTAAGACACTAAAAGAGAAAAACTGCCAACCAGGAATTCTATATCCAGCAAAATTGTCCTTCAAAAATGAGGGGGAAATTAAAACATTTGCAGACAAAAATTCACTGAGAGATTTGTGAGCAAGAGACCAGCTCTGCAAGAAATACTAAAGGGAGCACTAGAGACAGATAAGAAAAGACAGGAGAGAGAGGTGTGGAGAACAGTATAATAATGAAGACTATCAGTAAAGGTAAAAAGAAGAAAAATTAGATATACATATAAAATCCAAAAGGCAAAACGGTAGAAGAAAGTACTGCCTGTATAGTAATAACACTAAATGTTAATGGATAAACTCCCCAAACAAAAGACATAGACTGGCAAAATGGTTAAATGGTTAAAAAACAGACCCATCTATATGCTGTCTACAGGATATGCATCTTAGACCTAAGGATAAACATAGGTTGAAAGTGAAAGGTTGGAAAAAGATATTTTATGCAAATAACAATCAGAAAAAAGCAGGAGGAGCTATACTAATATCCAACAAATTAGACTTCAAATGTAAAACAGTTAAAAGCGACAAAGAAGGACACTATGTATTAATAAAAGGAACAATTCAACAAGAAGACATAACAATTATAAATATTTATGCACTGAGCCAGAGTGCTCCAAAA